>JAVGWX010000016.1:34567947-34840447 GCA_036924085.1 Ariolimax columbianus | reverse complement strand
CGCTGGACACGAAGCTGGGACCAGCAGCTATGCTGAGGAATGGGTCACTAAGAAGATTGTATATGTATATATATAATGTATGTAGTATAGGCAGGCCGACATGCAGCCCAGACGATGTACCGACTGACAGACAGACAAACACAGACAGACATATTCGCAAATCGATACAATTTATTAAATTATTCAAACTCCAAGTTTCTGCAATGCGCACTGTAAGTATTTTACAAACCATCGTGGATCGGGGGATATGATATCTGGATTTGTATTGCGGGCAGGAAGTTATCAGATGACAGGTAGTAAGTTTCCGCTCTTACCGTAATGTATATCACTTGATCTGTGTCTCTCCCAGCCTGGCTCGGATGTGGTCAGTCTCGATGCCACTATATCCAATGGAGAGTGGGACATTATGTCGACTCTGGCTAGACCATACTTCTATCCCTCCACCTACAAGATTGGCACAGGTAGGTTCTGTTCTTTATACAAATGTGTTCAATTTTAAAAAGCAAGGATTGCTCTATTCAAACAGTCGCCTTTCAATAAAAGAAGATCCTTATCCAAGTAATAGCAGATTGAATGTCCCACTTACACGGGCTAAAATTGACCTCATCACCGATGTCTACGTGCAGGCAAGCAGCACAGACAGCCGAACATTTCCGGCAAGACTTTCAAATGCTTAAGCCAATTACTTACTGAGCAATGGCCAACGGAGACGAACCTTAACACGGGATCAAGATGCTGAGCAGCGCATGAGCTGCAGTGGTCAGCGACTCGTAGCTGACTGCTAGCGTCAGGGCCAGCAAACCAAAGCTGCCAAGACCCTTCTACACCTCCACGTGGTGATCCTGGATAACAGGCTGCAGCAGGGCAGATTGGCTGAGGAGAAGGGATCGAAGAGGGAATGCTAACCCGGTACTCAAAAAATGCCTGCTGAAGTCGGATGTGTTGGACCAAAAGGTGCAAATATCGCAGTCAAGCTGTAAACTACGACACAACGCATTTCGTTCTCTGGACTACATTCTGCTACTTAAGCCCTTTCAGGGTTTGGTGCCGGGAGATTGAGAACGAACGCAGAAGAAGAAGAAGAAGAAGAAGAAGAACCTCAACACAAAGCAGTTTGGACGCCTTGAAGATTTCCCCACGGCAGCATTCTTTATCCATAAAACTGGGGTTCACGTGCAGGAGTTTGTTTTTTTTTGGTTTTTTTAAACGTGCTAACGAGAAGAAGTCAAAAAAGAAGAGCAATACGAATACAAAAAAGAACAAGAAGAAGAAAAAGAAGTCCCCGAAAAATTAGGATTCCATCGTTCATTTCCATTGCTGAGATCAGTCAGTGGGATTTAATGGTTATAGTAGATGGATTGAAACATGTGAAAGAATCACCAATAAGAAACTGTTGGAAAGAGCCATATATATATATATATATATATATAGAGAGAGAGAAAGAGAGAGAGAGAGAAAGATGATGTTGGCACGGTCAGGATAGGGGATATAACGATTACCAACTTACGCTTTGCGGATGACATTGACGCGCTGGCTGGGACTGATATAGAACTTAGAGAATTGATACGAAGACTGGATGTGACGGCACAGGGTTATGGGATGGCGATACATGTAGAAAAGACAAAGTTTATGACAAACAGCCCTGAAATAATCAGCCCTGTGATCAGAGCGAATGGACATAAACTTGAAATAGTGAATTTCTTCAAGTATATGGGCTCAATAATCAGTAATGAGGGATCACAGCCAGAGGTCCTGGCCAGAATACCACAGACAACAGCAGTGCTTGCACGATTCAAACCTAAATGGAAAGATAAACGACTCTCCCTCGCCAGTCATAAAGGTGAGACTAATGCGCTCATTGATTATTTCAAAATTCCTCTACACTTGCAAAATCCCGAGTGGTCTGCCGGGGTCTGTGTATGACGAGGACAAGAATAGCACCACTGCCTCACAGAAAGCATGTCATAAGAGGTGACAAACTGTGTGACATGGCATAATACCGGTCATGGTTATGTGGTTTGTTTAGAGCAGCAGAGATGGCGCCTAACAGGTTGCGGGTCTACTTTGCTCTGGTGTTTGAGTCTATTTAGATGAACACGCACATTGGTTAACCACCCAACGCAGTGGAGTATTAAGCTGCTCAAGCCTAGCCCGCTAGGCAGAAAATCAAACATCTCGGCTATATCCAGCTCATGCGAGAGCTGGGACCTGCACAGGTCAAATAAGAACCTACAAAACTTGGATCATTACATCAGACCTCTAGAGAAGAATCTAGGCCATGGAGATGAGATGTTATAGAAGACTCCTAAATATCACATAAAAAGACCGTTTCACAAATCATGAAGTGCGACGAAGAATCGAGAATGCAAGTGGACTGTTCGACGACATCCTCACAACGATCAAAAGGCGAAAGCTGACTTGTAATCGCCATGTCCCGAGTGCCTTGCAAATACGACACTACTCGGCACAGTACAGGGCAAGCGAAGTCGGGGACGTTCCAGAAAATGATGGGAAGAGAATATACATGAATGGACTAGCCTGCGACATACGGAGACACAAAGTGGAGGCGTAGTTTTGTGAAGGTGTCAGCAGGGGTGCCCCAACGATCTCAAGAGGTCATGGGATGAACTCAACTGATATCAGTGAGACATTCAGTGAGGAAAGGACGCTGGCGTTGGATGTGGCACACATCGGCGAAACTAGCTGATTATTACAAAGTGGTTTCTATTCTGGAATCCTCAGGGGAAGAGAAGTAGAGGCAGACAAAAGCACACACGAAGAAGAGAACTCGAGATAAACGTACAAGAAATAAAAAACGTGGACAGAGCTAGAATGAATGGCACAGGACAGGAAGAACTTGACTCGAATTTGTTGAAGACATGTTCTCCACATGGGGCTGAAAGGGGTTGATTGATTAGTTGATATAGTTATTGATAGGAAGATTGATTTAAAAGCACACCTCCAATGCCTTCCTGTCATCTTCTTGTTTGTTTTTGTGTTGCATGGATTGGTAATTCTTTAAATAATTCTGCCGTTTGGTTAAATTGCTGAAGACATTTTGGAGGTTCCATGTCTAGTGAAGTAGGATGTGTAGTTTCATTGGCTGCGTCCATGCTGTTCATAACTCAGACATATACCATTATGCAGCTGGGTAATGAGTAAAGCAAGTAGGTTGCCGGTCGGTCACTTTTGCTGTGTGGAAACAACGGTTAACTACTGTGCCCCTTGCTACCAAGCGTATCGTGAAAGATGAATAAGGAATGCTAGACACCATGTCTAGCAACCTCATCATGTCAAACAATTGTATACAACAATATCCTTAACATAAGCACAAAAGTGCTCAGGTGCTGGCTTGCTGCAACTAGTAGCATCGTGCTTCTTGTGTAAAGTTGAACATAGGGGAGAACTGGTTTATCAATACATTATTGGCCAGAAAATGTAAATACTTTGGTCCCATCAAGAGACAACGGTCTTGAGAGAACAGTGATGGAAGATATGGCGCCAGGCAAAAGAGGCAGAGGTAGACCTGGAAGACGATGGCACCAAGATATTCAGGAAGGCCTGATTTTGTTTCGAAGGCTGGAGTTTTGACAAGAGAACAAGTTTCTTTCAGAAAGACTGTGATGGGAGCGACGCTCTATAAAGGACATGCTACATGATCACGATGAGTTATACAAAAGAAAAATGTAACAGAAAGAGAAGTGATACTAACAGAGAAGTGTTTCAAGGGGATAAATGTTACAAAATGAGAAGTGATATTAACAGAGAAATGATACTAACAGGGAAGTGATACAAATAGATAAACAAGACTGGGCTAGTTCAAAGACAACACTTCTAATAAGCAAATACATATCTGCAATTATTCATTCATTTTTTTCGGACAGCCTCTGGTTGTGAAACATGGACGTTTACAAAAGCACTAAGAGCGCAGATCGGTGCTTTTGAGACAGTGCTACAAAAGAACCCTGGAAATACCGTGGACAAAGAAAGAAACAAACAAACCCATCCAGCAAGACATGAATGTAGAGGAGGATTGGCTCATAAATGACGTAATGACCCGAAAATTTAAGTTTTTTGGACACGTCAAACGACACAGCGGACTTGTAAAAAGTGGTTATGAAGGGCATGGTCATTGGAAAGACGATGGACTCGGGACACCAAGGAGACGCTGGATTTGAAATTGTTGCAGGCCGGAAGACTGACCGAAGACATAGTTTCCTACAGACAAGCTGTCATGAAAGCCACATTCTGCAAAAGACATGCTACATGATGATGATGGTGAACTTTTCAATATGATATTCCTGAGATTAAATAGAGATTAGTTTTCTCATGTCTCAGATGAAAGTAACCGGTAAATAGAGATGAAAGATGCAATCTTTTCCCTGTTTTCACCAACATCAAGTGCCAAAATGATTTTACGAATTAAAATAAAGAGAAGTAACAATGTAAAAATTGAATAAATAATTAAATAAATGAGGTACTAAACAAGCAGGCATAGCATTCGGTCATTTGAGACCGGTTTGAACCGTCTATCCTTACTTTTATTTTTCTGTCTCCGCGATAGCACACACGGGAGTGAAATTTATCATTGAGCTGATGAGGAAGAGGACCTTCTACGTTCTCAACACCATCATCCCGGTGGTGATGTTGTCGCTGCTAAACGTGTTGGTATTTCTGCTGCCAGCCAGTTCTGGTGAGAAGATGGCTCTAGCTGTCACCGTCCTGCTGTCATTCACCGTGTACTTGAGTATTATTAGTGAGGTCATGCCCAGAACCTCTGAGAGCATTTCTATTCTCGGTGAGTATACTGTTCAAAACGTACTTTGGTGGGGAAAAAACAATTACTCCCCTCATTATCATCATCATGTAGCATGTTCTTTATAGAACGTCGCTCTCATCACAGTCTGTCTGAATGAAACCCATTCCGTTGCCAAAACTCCAGCCTCTGTCACGGGCATTCTTGCCATCATATTCTTGATCTACCCCCGCCCCTTTTGTCTGGCACTATACCTTCCTCTTTTGTCTGGCACTATACCTTCCATCACTGTTCTCTCAAAACCGCTGTGTCTCTTGTCTCATCTGGGGGTCTGAAACCTTAATCCTCTTCAAAGTACTCTCCTTGAGACGAGCCACATAATTTTTCGCCTCAGAACAGGTCATTGCAGACAAATTGCACATATGCATAAAATGAAAGAAGCACAGACTGCACAATGCAAAGAGGACCCCAGACTCCAGAACACATCCTGCAAACCTGTCCAATGCACCAAGGCTCCCGTTAGAAGATCCGGCCTAGGGAAAGAAACATAAACCATTGAGGACATGCGACTTCATAGAGGCAGCCCATCTGGTGGCATAAAACGAGCATACGAAACCGAACGCAAAGAAGAAGCGACTCCCAATATTTCTCCCAGGGGTCCCGCCATTATTGAAAGCATTTCATGATGGCCTATAAATCTTTAAGCACTTGTTCGTTTGGCCTTTGTTTTCTGTCAAGCTCACTCTTTGCTTCCTGTGATAGAATCACCTCTCAAAAGCGTCTACTGTCTTTTCATAATATTTGTTTAGAGTACATGTTTCTGAGCCGTACAATGCGACGAGCCAGATATGTGTATTGTTATTATTTTATAGGCGATTGAGCAGGACTCGGCCAGAGTTTTGCCCGCGATTGACAGCAGGGAGATACCTCTGTGATTGTTGCAGAATTGACGATTGCCCTTTTTCTTGTATATGTGTACAATTGTGGCACCATCCATCTCCTGTTGGAATTTTTCGGCCTCCATATGCATCGAACGAGTGTAGTCATTTTCTAAAGAAGCACAATACCCGGGATGGAATCAGACCTGGGAGCCTTTGTCTCTGAACATCGAGCTGATAGCTTGTGGCTTACTAGCTTGTTCGCTGATGTTGGACGTACAGTTGAGGAAGACGTCAAAATGATCTGTCCAGTGCTCCAAAATCTTAACCTTGTCAGACAATGGGGACGTGCCATCAGCCCTAAGAACAGAAGATGAGTGATGGGACGAAGGGTCGTAGCCAGCCTTCATGGCACAATAAAACCGACGTCAAGAAGGCACGGTAATCTGTTCATCCAGGAGCGCCTGAAATATGCACCAAAATGAGTGAGGCTCCGATCGTGGAGCTCCTGGTAGCGGACGAATACACCATTAACACTTGCTCAGAACAAGATATGCAGTCCATGATGACAGTGTTATAGGCGGCATGCGGTAGCTTTGGTCTGACGTTCAACACTAGGAAAACGGAGGTACTCTTCCAGTCTGCCCCTGGGGAGACATACATCGAACCAAACATTACTGTACAATACCAACTTCTCCAGGCAGTCGACGTCTTCACATACCCAGGCAGCACCCTCACCAGAGAGGCTAATATCGACTGTGATGTTAACAACAGAATTTCTAGGGCGAGCTCTGTGTTTGGAAGGCTCCAAGCAAACATCTGTAACCTACAGGACATCTGTGTCACCAGATAGGTGAAAGTATATCGGGCTGTAGTGTTATCCACTGTGCTGTATACCTGTGAAACATGGACAGTGTATAGCAGACATTCTAGTCAGGGCAATCGTTTTCACTTGAGCTGCCTGCGTTAGCTGCTCAGTATCAGGGGACAGGACAAAGTGTCTTACTAAAATTAATATAAAGACTAACATGTTCAGCATCCATACGCTTCCGCAAATGGCTCAGCTAAGATGGACAGGACATGTTCACATGCCAGTTTGGTGCATCTCCAAGCAGCTGTTATACGGTGAGCTCACAACAGGCAGACACTCCCACGGAGTGGTGTGGGGGGTAGGTTAACGGAAGAATCGGTACAGAGACGCATTTAAAGTGCCACTGAAGATCTTCACCATTGATGTCAAATTCTGGGAAATGATTACTTAAAACAGTGTCGCCTGGCATGCTAGTGCCACCGAAGATACTCAGATCGCAGAGAGAAAAGCCATCCCAGAGGCTTAGTGAAAGAGTGCTGCATGGAAAAAACCACCACTCCACAGCCAGTTCCCCACATGTGTGAGCTGAATGTGATGCCTTACCAGGATTGGTCTTCACAAACTTTATAGAACATATTTCGCTCAATAGTCTGATGTTGTCGACATCTTCGCTTGCCATGGGCAACTATTAGCGTTTATTTACAGACCAAGTACGGACATTAGTTTTACAAAACCGTTGTGTCACCCTACAAGAACTTGCTGATGAGGTGGGGATCAGCATTGGTTCGGTACCCTCCATTTTGAGCGAGGATGTGGATATGCGGAGAGTGTCGGTGAAATTCGTGCTGAAGCTGCTAATGGTAGAGCAGAAGCAACTCCATCTGGAAGTCTCACAGGATATGCTGGACAGCGCAAATGGTGACCACGTCTTCCTGAAAGCTGTGATCACTAGGGGTTTATGGATATGAACCGGAAACCAGACTGCAGTCGTCACAGTGGAAACATTAATAATCCCCAATGTCGAAAAAAGCGAGGCAGCTTTTCTTTGACTCCCGTGGGGTTGTGCATCATCAGTACATACCACAAGGTCAGAACATCATCAAATATTATTTCCTGAAGATCATCCGACGCCTTCGTGGCGCTGTCCGACGCCTTCATGAGGTTGTCCGACGCAAATGACCGGACCTGTGGACAACGAGAACTTGGCAGCTCCATCATGACAACGCATCCCTGCCCATTCTTCGCATCTGATTCAGACCTTCTTTATCAAACACAACATTCCTCTTATTCGCCAAGCCCCCTATTCTCCCGACATGGCTCCTTGCCATTTTCAGCGATTCCCCAAGCTGAAATTCTGCTGAAAGGGACCCAATTTGAGTCAATGGACCCAATTTGAGTCAAGAGACAACATTATGTGGACTGCGGCGACCCTGCCTCCATTACAATTACAATCCTTTCTGAAATGCTCCCAACACTTGCAGGACCGTTGGAGAAGTGTGTGGAGTCCGAAGGCGAGTACTGTGAAGCGGACTAGGGTTTCAAACTTCCAGGTGAGTAATTGTATTTTTGCAAAGAGCAAGGTAAAGTTCAGATACTTTTTGAACACAATTCGTTATATTCCAGATTTGTGTTACATTTCTTTTTATCACTTTCTATTAACGCTAACCACTTTTGCAATAAAAGATCCCGTCACGCCATGCGGCGCATAGGAAATATTATTTTATAACCCACGGCACTTAGTGGATGATGTGGTAAGCGTCACGCCGGCCGCCTTTACTTCCCGGACTGAACCTGTACCCATTTAAGGCTGGGTAGACCCGAGACCAGTAGCGGTCGGAAAAAAACATTTCCGCCTCAACTGGGGAATAAACCTAGGACCACTCATATGCGAAGCCAGCCTCTGCGCTACGCGGCTCCCAACTTTTGCAATAATAACATGTATGTATTTCTTGCTGATTTTAAATCACTAATTGTTAATGTTTCTTCTGTTTCCACAGCTGTTTACTTGACTACACTGCTTTCCCTCAGCACAATGTCCGTGCTGTCATCTGGAGTCGTGATGAACATGATCCACCAGGAGATAGACAAGCCAGTACCACCCTTCCTCAAATGTTTCGTGTGCTGTAGACTCAGACAAATCAAACGACAGTTACGCAAGGGCAGATTCCGGAAACGAGTCCCAAGTTTTCAAAAAGCCAGTCAACGGACATTTGCTGTACATCAGAACAATGGTTACTCGGAAAGCGGACATGTTTGGTCTAACGGGGATGTCAACAGAAAGCGTCACCATAGTTACGATAACGAACCTTTTCGAGTGTTTCCGATGAACAACCACGTTAGAAATAACGGAGCAGGTGAACGAATCCAAATCCACGAGTCCAGAGTTGATGACAAGCACGTGGATGATGAACTGCTCCCCAGAGCAGAGAACGCCACGCTCTTTGAGCATAAATCTGAAGAGGAAGTAGTTTTAGAGGACTGGGATTATATCACGTGGACGGATGTTGGCAACGCTGTGGATACTTTACTGTTTTGGGTGTTCCTGGGAATTACTGTTACTTCCACGAGCATTGTCTTAATCTTGTTTTCAGCCCAGTAGGAAGTACTTGCCAACAAAATAGTCGTATCCAAAAATGTATGTAGTCTTGGTTGCAACTGATTCCGCTTATTGCAAAAGGGTTAAGGGTCCATCAGCATTATCATACTTTTTTTTGACACAGTAGCATGCGAACGTCATTATTCTCGTTGCCGTCATCATCATTGTTCATTTTGGTGACAGAAGCATATGGTCATCCTCAACAACATCATCATCAGGATCGTTTCGGGAACCACCATAATTGTCTTTACATGCACAATGGAGCACACACCACGGGGACAGTTAACCTCCCAGCAGGAAGTCTACCCAAAGACATTTAACGACAATTCCTGTGGTAGTCCCTAGAGCACTTTGCTTTACATGGTCAGGTTGCCAACCAAAAACACAACCCTCCTTGTGCACATATTTTACTTTATAAATAACGCAGTGTCCCAAGTGGTCTGCCGGGGTCTTTGTGTATGACAAGGACAAGAATAGCACCACTGCCTTACAGGGACCATGTCGTAAGAAGCAACTAACTGTGTGACATGGTAAAACACAGACCATGGTTAGGTGGTTTGTTTAGAGCAGCTTAGATGGTGCCTAACAGGCTGTGGGTCTACTTTGCTCTAGTGTTTGAATCTTTTAAGATGAACTAGCACATCGGTTAACTACCCAATGCAACCGATTATTAAGCTGCTCAAGCCTAGCCCGCTAAGCAGGACATCCTTCTCCCTGCTATATCCAGCTTATACCAGAGCTGGGACCTGGACAGTGGCATCTGCCCCTGTAGAAGTACAGGTCGTGACTCAGTGGCCACACCAGGACAAAAAGCAATACGGCACCAACATTGCGGCTACAATGACTTCCTTGGGAACAAAAAAACAAAACGAAAACAACTAACAATTCAGAATAAAAAACAAGACAGGATGTAAAAGAAGAGATTCAAATTCGTTGCCGAAAGAGGATGTGCCAGGATAGTGGGAGACATCGTATGCCAGGTATAAAATAGAGTGGACCAAACAGGAAATGGTCAATAATAATGATAAGTTCGCTTAGGTGTCTGAGGCCCGTTGCGTCAGTCGACCATATCCATGACCCACTGCTGTGACTTTACTGTGCAGGGACAGCCTCTTCTGTGCCTTCAGCCAGTCAAGGAAAGACTTTTGGCGCTGAGGAATGACATGTGAAGTATCTTGGAAAAAAAACAGGCGAAACATGAGTAAAAAATATAGTTGCAAAAAACAACCACATATCAAAAGACACACAAAAACAACGATATGGGTATACAAATTATTATATGAACAATATCAACAAGAGAGTCACATATGAAGAAGCCAACTGAAAGAGGAAGCCTAAGCAAACGTAGTACTGACCTTGTCCAGCATCGCTCATCATTGGCGTCTCAGTCTCTGTAGACCATGCGCTTGGCGACCTGTGAGTTTTGTCCAGCTCTGTCTCCTGTAGTTCGACACTGTCTGTCAGGGGTCACTGTGGTTTAGAGGTAAGGCACTCACCTCTTAAAGCGATGATCAGAAACGCCTGTGGGTTTGAGCATGACAGGTTTCAAGTCTCATAGGAGGTGGGACCAGAGTGTTTGCATCCTGAATTACTTCTAGTCATCTTGACTTATGTCTTGCCACTGGTTCAAGGTAGTTTGGGACCAGAGGTTGATGACCAGCGCAGCTTCTTCCTTACTCACTATAATCCAAATTCAACGCAAGTTACATCATCAAGACAAAACTGAATGATGATGTCGCCTTCATCTCTTTGCGATGGGCAACTAATCGTAAGTGACAGTCCTTGCCACAGATCGTACAACCACGCTGAGAAGGCTGGCTTGCCAGAATGTTCTTCGATCTCTTCAGGCTTTCTCTTTTCTCTACTGCCAAAAGGCATCTACGAGCGTCAGCAGCCACTATGTCCCTTTTAACTGACTGTCTCCAAGCAACTCGATCTTGAGCAATTTTCCCAGCCTTCGGATGGGATGTCGCAGAACATCATCTTCATCTTGCATACGTCCTTGAATCGAATTGTCGGGCTGCCGATTCTTCTAGCTCCATTGGTCAGTTTTCTATAAAGGATATCCTTTGGCAGCCTTTTATGAGAGGATGCATAGCTAGCCATCCAATAGACTACGTATCTTGTCACCTGTATGCAGATGTGAATATGACTTCACTAGAGACAATAGAAAATGCGTTGTTTAGTTCATGCTATGGATGTTAGTACTCTCATGGCCTTATACAACATAAATATAAAAAGCGTGTTGACATACAACGGGACCTAATTGCAACAAGTGAACATACGTACGATGCGCATGATGACGTGACTTCTGGTGTAAACAGCACATATCAAGCGTCAAGTCTACAAAATGTCATTATCCTCCGATTCATAGTTTCCTCAGCGGGCCGTTGAAAACATGGCGGTTGTGATGCAGAATCCGTCCAGAGTTGATCAGCGAGCAGTTATTCGGTTCGTAGCAACTGAAGGATGTTGACCACTGATCAACTCTGGACGGATTTTGCATCACAACCGACATGTTTGGAGGATAATGAAATTTTGTAAACTTTACAGTTGGTACGAGCTGGTTACACAAGAAGTGACGTAATTATGCACATCGTACGTTTGTTCACTTGTTGCAGTTTGGTCCGGTTTTATTTGAACATGCCTCTTAGGTGGGGTCATTTGAGAGCAAACTACAATGAAGACATGGAAGGAACACTATGTTTCATCATTATGTCATTCAGTTCTGGGACAAGTTTACAAGCTCAGGATTCTGTCCTTCCAATTATGTCTGTCGTCTGCGGCTGTCTTCATCTCAGCCTAAGCCTTGACCGCCATATCTCTACATACTAGTGTCACAAAGGTATATCTTGGTCTGTCCCTACTTGTCCTTCCTTGTGTTCAGTCTTCCAAGACTTTCTTCACTGGGCCTTCATGATGTAGGTTGTGGCCCAACCAGGCCAGTCGTTGTGAGAGCAACTTTCTTTCTCCTCTCCCACTTCCACTAACACCCTTTCTTTTGATTATGTGTAATTTAATATAATTTATTTTATATTATCATACGTTGTTCCATTGAACATGGACAAGTCAGTTAATATGTCACAATTGGTTATTTCTTTTAAAAACAATGGAATACTAGCTTAAAAACCATTTTTTCATTGTACTTACATTGTCCCTTGTATCTCAGCGTGAGAAGCGCGTGGCCGAATGGTTTGAAAGCCTGCCGGTTGACAAGAAGGGCAGTGGATCGAATCCCCGGTAAGGCAAATGTTGTTTTTCTGTTCGGAATGAAAAAAACAACCATAGCTAGGACTCGCGGTGGCGGTGCAGCCTGTAGTCCTCGACTACCTCAGCAAAGGGAATAAAGTCCTGTTTTTTTTCTGTATATTTTCCACCAACAATGATACTCTTTTCCCATTGGTTAATCAGTGCACAAAAATATGCAGCTCAGAAGTCTTTGGTCTGCTGTCTGTGTTACATTTGCTTTTCCTATTCAACCATTTCATCATTCGTGAACCGTCTCCCAAAAAGGTGAGGTCATGCATTTATGCTTCATGCATGCGAACACCATATTGCAGTTGCTGCACTGTTTATCGTTACTCGCCTGTCAGCTTGAATAATCTCCCACACATATGCTACTGTAGAAATCTACCAGGCCGTGCTTCCTGACCAATCTTTGCACGTCCTTAACAAACTTGTCGACTCTGGTGTGCACTGTTTGTACGCGACCAACACTTCTCAATGTTGTTGCTTTATGCCCACAATAAGTAGGATTACTCTTGTGTGCGCCCTAAAAAGTACGTTAACTGGCGGATTGTTTATAGCTTTCCTCACATCCCAAGTGTGCTGATGAAGGTGGACCTGGGTCCTCCAGGCGGTTATACTATACTTGGCTTCATCTGCGTGTCGCTCACTACTACATGAAACTGAAGTATTGGTACCTGTTGTAAACACCTTCCGGTAATTCAGTTTCTTGCTAACCACCATTTTAAACTGTGCCTAGCGCCACAGCGAATTCCTCTGCTAGCGAACGTAAGCTTCGGCGACGGTCCACCCGAATTGCTGCATCAATTTTGCCGATGGCATCTTCTGACGCAACAATATGCGCCTGACCTGGTCTCGAAAGATATTTCGTTAACTCACGTCCTTCTTTAAATATCGTTGTGCAGTTCTTCACTATTGTCTTCGAGACACTATTTTCAACATACACTGCCTGCATTATGTGATGAATACCAACTGGTCGACATCCTTCAGCTGTTAGAAACCGAATCACCGCTCGCTGTTCAACTCTGGACGGATTCCGTATCAGACTCGCTATGTTATCAACGGTCTACTGTGTGGAAACATGAGTCGGAGGATAATGAAATTTTGCAAACTTGACGGTTGGTATGTACTGTTTACACCAGACGTGACGTCAACATGCACATCGTACGTATGTTCACTTTGTATCAGTTAGGTCCGATTTCATTTGAACACGCCTCATCATATTGTTCCGTAAGGTCATGAAGCGGGAAGACCAATTATATTGTAGCATGTCACAATCATTTGGTAGTCATTGTAGTCTTAACCACGGCTGCGTCCGGCCACCTGCCTTATTTCGAATCGTCTTTGCTCTATTACTGAAGCATTTTTTTGGTAACGCAAATGAAGGAACCTATCTTCACACTAGGTCGGATGGTCGGATGTTGCAAGGCTCAAATCAAGCAGGGATATAAGAGAGGTCACTATTTGGGACTTGCTTTCGCTGATGATGCTGTAATTCTCACTCAGTCACCAAAAAATTCAAAGCTTAATATATCGCTTCTCTCACGCGTGCACAGATTTTGGTGTCACAATCTCCGTCTAAACAAAACAAACGGGCTGGAACAGGAAGTAGATGCTAGACCAACTCTTTACATCGATAATCATGAACTGGCAGCTGTGCATCAAATAACATACATAGGGCGCTTCAACAACGACAAGCTCTTTCTCTTTCTCTCTCTCTCTAGATCCAGAAATAGAAAATCGCATTGGGAAAGTTGCTACCACATTTGCATATCTCATAACGCGTGTGAAGGAAAATCAGAAAACTTACAATTAAAACCAGGGCTATGGTTTACAATGCGTGTGTCTTGAGAGCGTGAAACTTGAGCAACCAATGCTAAACAGGAGCACACGCTTCCATCTACGGCATCTGCAATCCATTGTTGAAATTACGTGGAGGGGCAGAGGGACAAATTAAGAGATGCACTACTGTACCGGTATCCCAAGCATGTACACTCTCCTTAGGTAGCGAAGACTACGATGGCTTGGTCGTGTTCATCGCATGAAAGATAGTCGCATCCCCGAAGATATCCTCAACGGACAGTTGGCGGTTGACAAAATAACAGTCGGTCGACCACAGCTGAGGCTTAAGAATGTGTGTACGGGTGACAAGAATACACTGGTCATGAGTCTGATATACTGGAAAGAGGCAGCTGCAGAACATTTCAAGTGGAGATATGCCCTTAATACTCACCTCATGCTTGGGGAACAAAAGCTCTTGCAAAGACAATGCCGCAAGAAAAAAGGTAGTTCTTACTACAAGGTCGCGTCATTGTATAGTCAGTCATGACTGAAAGGAGCTGCTACTACTATGCTTTATAATTGGATATTACTTGTTGATTTCTGAGCATTTTACAGGTATGGATCTGGTTTTGTCTGTATGATTGAAAACTATAGTAATAAATACTTGAATCCCATGAGTTTACAACGTTGATGCTTTCAATCCTTCCCTGTCATGCCGCAACACCAAGTTGTCCATTATATTGTCGATATAAATATAGAAGGTATGAATTAGTTATTACAAGGGCACAGGCACAAAAACAGCAGGTCTTACGACCAAATAGCATTCATCATGGACTAAGGACGACACAAATAAAAACCTGTAAATAAACTATGCTGTATATTTGGTGAGTGTTTGGAAGGAAACAAATTAATTAAATACTGATGATTAACATTAGGATGAACAAAAACATAGATTCTGAAAACAGAAAAGTAGCCACGGGTTTCATGTTAGACCAACATTGAAGGGCCAACACTTCGTGTGCAACATAAAAGAATTGAAATGGTCAGGTAGGATAATTTATGTGATTGTTGAGAATCGATCATTTTGAGGATATTTTTAGGTAGCTGTAATATTGTGTCGTAGTTTACAGCGAGGATGCGATATCTTGATTTATCGATCCGACACATCCAATTTCACCTGGATTTTTAGGGATACCGTGTTTGCCGTCCCACTGCGATCCCTATTCACTTAGCCAGATTACACTAATGCAAGTTGTTTCCAGGGCCGCAACACGCAGGTGGAGTAGCGTCCTGACCAGCCCTGGTTCGATGATCCTAATGCAGCTACGTGTTCGATGGTTTGCAGTCAACCCATTCACTGTGCTGCATTTTTGGTGCCGGCTACACAAGTGACAACGAAAAGATGATTAGGGTACGAAACAGACTAACAACTCTAGTAAGCGGGTCAGATAAAGAGTTAACTGTTCACATAACATAAAATGCAACTATGTGTGTATCTTAACGTTAACAGTACATATCATTTAACTGTGTTGTCCACTGGATTCACGTAAGCGCCAGATTCTTATAAAGGCCAAATCTGAAATCTGCTTATTTTCTTTCCACCAATGAAATCCAGAGCAGTGAATCGATTTTTAGCAAACTCATTTAATTAAGGTATCATTAAATAAGTTCTTTAGCAAATAATGTTTTCTGATCGGTCGTTAATCACAGCCAGCCTATGTTTAACAGTCTTTCAAATTTGTGAATGTAACTTCTGGGTGTTGAAATCGATGGAACATACACGTGCAGTGAATGTCTTTAGCATCTATATCGTTCTTTACTTATCACTTCTTTGCTATGATTATGTTCATTATGTTTTATTGGTTGTATAATCGACACGAGCATTAAGGTCTGTGTATGATCGATGCAGGATGATAGGGAAGCTATACTGTAATGGTGTCTGAACATGTGTTTGAATTACACTAGGTCTGAATTTGATAGTTGCAAGTTAGACATAAGTATGGTGAGGAATATGGTTACAAACAAATGGAAATTGTACGAAGGTTATCAGCAGTGCCATTTCATCAATTTATAAATTCAAAAGCAAAGAGCTATTATATATTTATATATACGAGACGTGTTCAAATGAAACTGGACCAAACTGCAACAAGTGAACATACGTACGATGGACAAGATGAAGTCACCTCTGGGGTAAACAGCACAAACTAACTGTCAAGTTTGCAATATTTCATTCTCGTCCTACTCATAGTTTCCTTAGCAGACTGTTGAAAATATGGCCGGTGTGATACACAATTTGTCCAGAGTTGATCAGCGAGCGGTGATTCGGTTTCTAACTGCTGAAGGATGTCGACCAGTTGACATTCATCGCAGAATGCAGGCAATGTATGGTAATTAAAGTGTGTCGAAGACAACAGTGAAGAACTGGACAACGATGTTTAAAGAAAGACGTGAGTTAACGAGACCAGGTCATGCGCATATTGTTGCGTTAACTCACATGCTGGTTACACCAGAAGTGACGTCATCGTACGTATGTTCGCTTGTTGCAGTTTGGTCAAGTTTCATTTGAACACGCCTCGTACTACTAATCAGCTATCTATTTGTCTCCAGGGAGATGCGTTTGTATCTTAATAATGGTGAAAGCTGATTAAAAAAACCGTATGTGCTTTCTTGATTCCTATCCTTCCATTCTGTGAACACACTAACCAAGTATTTGAATTCTATGACTTGTTTAAGTTCTAGGCTTTTCGCCTGAATATTTAGTGTCTTCTCTATTCTGCTGATTGTCATTGTCTCTGTCTTTGCTGTGGGACGCATTAGCTCAGTTTATAGCGAGCTATTCGCTATTTTCTTTGGTAACAGCGTGCCTCGGTTCAAATCGCTTCCGGAGATTTAAAATAAATCCGGGTCGTGATTTTAATCGGGGACCGCTTGTCCAGTCAACTCAGCTGTAAATGGGGTACCTGACGCACGAGTTAGAGAAAGTAAAAACAGCAAGGAAGGCCACTGGCCACCCCGCCTCTCAAAAACTTCATTTCCAACCAGCGGATAATTCTGCTGAATTTACACTTGACTTTGACTGTCTTTGCTGTGTTAAGCTTCATATTATTCTAACGCATGCATTGTCAGTGGTATTAAGTTGTTCTTCGAGGTTATGTTCATCTGAATGAAAGATGTTCTGACCTTCTGCAAAAAGGATCTCGTTCAGTGAGGTGGTTTCTGGGTGTGTTTTATTTATTATTTTGTCCATTTATACAATGAACAATAGTAGCGATAGCACATATCCCTGTAATTCACCGGTCTTACCCACAAACCAATTTGTATTATTATATAATAAATTATTATTATGTTTAAACTAATCTTTATTCTCCATATGTATTTCTACCGTTTGCAGGGAAGATTTGATTGGCTGGTAGAATCGCGTTGTGTCGTCATAAAGGGGCTCAAACTGGTACTAAGCGCGAGGCACTACAACATGAGGCCCTGCGCGAAGAATTGTGAAATGATGTCACGGCGAAAATTAAGACAGTTCTGAATTTGTAAGAAGTCTAAATGAGTTGAGGAAGAGATGGCCGGCTTCAGTTGAGGCAGCTCGGGTGAGAGGAGGGGATGAGGTAGGAGAAGATGGCTTGATGTCTAATTTGAGAGGGGTGGAGGAGGTAGGAGAAGATGGCTTGATGTCTAATTTGAGAGGGGTGGAGGAGGTAGGAGAAGAGGGCTTGATGTCTAATTTGAGAGGAGGGGATGAGGTAGGAGAAGATGGCTTTATGTCTAATTTGAGAGGAGGGGAGGAGGTAGGAGAAGATGGCTTGATGTCTAATTTGAGAGGGGTGGAGGAGGTAGGAGAAGATGGCTTGATGTCTAATTTGAGAGGAGTGGAGGAGGTAGGAGAAGATGGCTTGATGTCTAATTTGAGAGGGGTGGAGGAGGTAGGAGAAGATGGCTTGATGTCTAATTTGAGAGGGGTGGAGGAGGTAGGAGAAGATGGCTTGATGTCTAATTTGAGAGGAGGGGATGAGGTAGGAGAAGATGGCTTGATGTCTAATTTGCGCCCAGCTCGACGCTTGGGCGAGACACTACACAATGGGGTGCGTATGTGATAACTATGAAAGTCAGGAACACAGTTCTGAATTAGAAATAAATATGGACGGGTTGAGATAGAGCGGGTTGTTGGAGGCGGAAACTGGCGATTTGATGAGGGAGTTGAGGGATCAAGACGCTCATCAGCACATGGGCCACAGCAACCAAAGCTGACTGCTAGTGTCAGGGCCTGCTAGCCAGAGCTACCAAGACCCTACTACACCTCCAAACGGTGATCCGCGATAAAAGTGCTGCAATAGAGCAGGCTGGCTTAGAATAGATCGAAGAAGACAGTCAATCCGCCACTTAAAAATGGCTGCTGAGGTCGGATGTTTTGGACCGAAAGGTGCAAATATCGCAGTTAAGCTGTAAACTAGTGACACAACACATTCTGTTCATTGGACTACATCCTGCTACTTTCTAAGCCCTTTTCAGGTCTTGGTAGCAGGAGATTGAGAACGAAGGAAGAACAAGCAGAAGAAGATGAGGGAGGTGTAAGAAGTTGGGCGAGGTGTACCGGTTGAAGAGATGGCGGTTTGTAAGGAAGAAAGGGATTGACAGTAAATAAAGGGTGCAATGGTGATTGGAAAGGGGGGTGGGAAGGGAAAGATAGAGAACTACAGCAAGAGTGAGAACCTTTGTGCATGTTTAAATTGTGATTTGTTTTACTAACACTTTCGCAATGCCACCTTCCCCTCGCCAAGTTCAACCAAAAATGTTGTTGTTGTTGTTATTGTTTGTTGTGTCCGGAGGTGAAGGCTATGGACAAAATATAGTCGCAATCTGTAGCTAAAATGCTACAGGAGGCTGCTGAAAATACCAATGATAGCGAAAAAAGAAAAACTCTGAAATACTAAAGGAGTTCGATAGAAAACAAAATTGACTAGAAAAAAGCATTCAGTTCCGCTCAGTTCACCCAGTAACCCACCAGGTCGTTGGGGCACACTTGAAGACACTCCCACAAACCCACGCCATCTTTCTCTGTCCGCTCTTCCCTTATCCCATCAAGTCGTTGGGGCACACTTGAAGACACTCCCACAAACCCACGCCATCTTTCTCTGTCCGCTCTTCCCTTATCCCATCAAGTCGTTGGGGCACACTTGAAGACACTCCCCCAAACCCACGCCATCTTTCTCTGTCCGCTCTTCCCTTATCCCATCAAGTCGTTGGGGCACACTTGAAGACACTCCCCCAAACCCACGCCATCTTTCTCTGTCCGCTCTTCCCTTATCCCATCAAGTCCTTGGGGCACACTTGAAGACACTCCCACCAACCCGAGCCATCTTTCTCTGTCCGCTCTTCCCTTATCCCATCAAGTCGTTGGGGCACACTTGAAGACACTCCCACAAACCCACGCCATCTTTCTCTGTCCGCTCTTCCCTTATCCCATCAAGTCGTTGGGGCACACTTGAAGACACTCCCACAAACCCACGCCATCTTTCTCTGTCCGCTCTTCCCTTATCCCATCAAGTCGTTGGGGCACACTTGAAGACACTCCCACAAATCCCACGCCATCTCTCTCTGCCCGCTACCTTACCTGGACGAAGGTTTAACCACTCAGTGATGTTGTCTACCCATCTCTTCCTTGGACGTCTTCGCCCTATCTTTCCTGGTACGGAACCATGCAGTATTGAATTTGTAATCCCGCTGCACCTCGTGACGTGCCCATACCAAGCCATCATTTCCAGCATTACGTCTAGTAAAATAACAAACTTTGACCACATCAAACGTTACAATGATCTAGAAAAGAACGATAATGGAGTGTATAAAAAGTAACCCATAGCATTACTGCCTTAGGGGTGTGAGATGTTAGCCATCTCCTCTCCCTCGACGTTTTTACTTCCCGGACTGAACTGGTACCCATTTAAGACTGGGTCGACCCGGGAGCCGGTTCGGTCTGAAAAACAAACATTTCAATGATGCATGATGACAGTGGTGAGTTTTATTTGCGTGTCAAAACAAATGCTTAAAATTGAATCCACCTGAAATGGTTGATTTGTGCAATGTCTCAGCCGTATACTTGACAACAGAATTGACATCACTGAAGTCCGGGCAGACCCTTATTTGCTCCATCACGTTTAGCAAATTGTAAATTGCATGCAGGCAAATGGTTCTTGTAACTCGCTAGTGTTCACATATATGATACCTTCTATGAGGCCATGTTTGTTTTCAAACTCATACAACCTACAAACTGCTCATTCATCTCCAACGATTTCTATTATAGACTTCATCTTCAACTCTGCTCCTGAGACTCCTTTTTGAATGTCCTTTGCCACGTGTACTTTGACATCCTCATCCTTCTCTTCCACCGTATGTTCCAATTGAGTGCATGTCTGATTATGTTGCCTGGTTTCTTTCTGAGAATGTCTCAATCTCTACTTTCATTAACCAATCTCCATCTGAGGTGGTTGTTATCATGTGTTTGTTTTTGGGCCACATAAATAAAAATAAATTAAAAGTGATGGTAGTGACAAAGAAGCCAGACTCTCCAACATGCTGGGTCAAAGCGAAGGGGACAGAATTGAGACAAGTTAACACGTGTAATACCTGGGCACATATATAACATCAGATAGAAGATGCAATTATAATTTAAAATGCGGAATAGCTCAAAGAAAATCTGTCTTCCAGACAATGGAAGGAATATTGTGCAACAAAATGTTGTCGCTGGACCTGGGAAAGAGAGTCCTTGGAGGCTACGTGGAACCAGTACTGACATATGACAGTGAACCATGGACAATTAGCAAGCGAGTGCTTAGATCTTAGGAAGTAACGAAGATGTGGTTTTACAGAAGGATGCTGCGGGTTCCATGAACTGCAAAGAAGACTAATGATACAGTTCGCCAGGAGGCACAAACACAAGGACAACTTATTGCAAGGTAGTCATCCATTTTTTGGACATGTTATGAGAAGAGACGGCTCAGAACACATCGTGACAATGGTAAAGATCAGAGGAAACAGAGACAGAGGAAGGTCGAGAGATAAGATATTGGACAGTCTGAAGGAATGGCATGTGTGGCAATCAACAGCAGGGTTGATTAACGACAAACGTGATTGAAACGAATGGAGGTCCATGATCGCCAACCGGTAGAGCACCTGATGATGATGATATGTGCATGTTATCTTTTTACTTATATCTTCTTCTTCTTCTATTTTTCTTCTTCGTTCGTTCTCAATCTCCCACTAATAAGCCCTGAACAGGGTTTTGCAAATAGCAGGATATAGTCCAGAGAACGGAATGCGCTGTGTCGCTAGTTTACAGCTTGACTGCAATATTTGCACCTTTCGGTCCGACACATCCGCCTTCGGCATGTTTACTTATATCAATGTGCCTTTAGTGGCCTTCAATCATTATTGACAAACAGTTTTATTGTAATATCTCTAATTCTATAGATTGAGATGCGGCTGAAGACCCAGCAGTGAATATTAGGACGAATGCCGAAGAAGATGAAGAAGAAAAACAACAAGAATGGACCTAGGAGTTATAATAAATCATACAGGTAAAGTGAGTAAGTAAGTCTAGGTGGCAGTAAAAAAAGCCAAATGCTTTGTTAGGTATGATAGAAAGACACATTAACAATTAGAGCATAGAAACGAAAGTCAAACTATAAAGCATTAAACCTAGATTGGAGTACCGTGTACTTGTGTGGAGTTTTTATCGAAATGGGACATAAACATGCCGGAAAGGATACAAAGAAGAGCAACAAAACTGATAGCGGGATTTCGGAATTATAGTTGTGAGGAAAGACTCAGAAAACCCGGCCTACAGTATCTAGAAAAGAGAAGAATTCAAGGTGACTTAAAACAGCTTTATAAGATAGAAAAAGAAAAGCATAAATTAGACTACAAGTTTTTCCAAAGTACAGCCGCCTACAAAAACAAGTAGGCACAGCTACAAATTAATTCAAGAAAGGTCCAGATTAGAAATTAGGACAAAATGTTTTAGTCAGAGTCTAGTGGATGCTTGGAATGCATTACCACAGTAAATAATGGGAGCAGTCAGTTAATTCATTCAAAAATAGATCAGATGCACTAAGTTATGTTTAGATCAAATTGAGTAGAGGAAACTGGTTGTATACAGACTCTGCAGGGCCTTCTAAACCAGTATAGACAAGTTAAGTTGAGAAGAAGAAATAAGATCATAAGTTGACAAGCATTTTTTTAAATGCGAATTATTAATATATGCACATGTATATTTAAAGAACGCACCTTTCATGTTATGTCACGATATATACAGAATCGATATCATTGCACAAGGAGCAGTGCCTCTATATGATCAGTCAGTCTTAAAAAATGACTAAGGGTATCGATACTACTGGTTGTTATAACTCGCTGAACACACACGCCCTCTCGCTGTTCAATCCACGGCTGATTTCATATAATTGTCTCATTCTCTCAGGCACCTCTCGCTGTTCAATCCACGGCTGATTTCATATAATTGTCTCATTCTCTCAGGCACCTCTCGCTGTTCAATCCACGGCTGATTTCATATAATTGTCTCATTCTCTCAGGCACCTCTCGCTGTTCAATCCAAACCTAGTATCCCACAACTGCCCCATTCTCTCAGGCACCTCTAACAGTTTAATCCACGCCTCAGTTTCTCACAATTGCGCCATCTTCTCAAGCCCCTCTGGCTGTTTAATCCAAACCAAGTTTCACATAACTGCCCCATCCTTTCAGGCGCCTCTCACTGTTCAATCCACGCCTGGTTTCACACAACTACCCCCATCCTCTCAAGCGCCTCTCACTGTTAAATCCACGCCTGGTTTCACACAACTACCCCCATCCTCTCAAGCGCCTCTCGCTGTTCAATCCACGTCTGGTTTCACACAACTACCCCCATCCTCTCAAGCGCCTCTCACTGTTAAATCCACGCCTGGTTTCACACAACTACCCCCATCCTCTCAAGCGCCTCTCGCTGTTCAATCCACGTCTGGTTTCACACAATTACCCCCATCCTCTCAAGCGCCTCTCGCTGTTCAAGCTAAACTTAGTTTCCTACAACTTCCCCATCCTCTGAGGCGTCTCTCGCTGTTGAATCCACCCCTGGTGTTAAACTCCTGCAATACGTGAATCGATAACTCACCCGATTATATTGTCATCGTCGATATTGTAGCCATTGATTGGTTACACCACGTCTTTCTCAAATCACATGCCATGCCCCCAGTATAGGGACTTTCTCAGTCAGCGATATAAATGCAGCAAATCCGCAGCATGAACATTGTAGTATATCAGTACATCCCACTGAACGTTAGAGACAGCTATTTCTCAGCTGGACCACGACCCTGCCTCTCACACTAACAGAGAAGTCATGTCCTAATTTCTCATCTCAGGGACTACCTTACCTTTTAGTCTCACAGAGGTCCTATCCTAATATTTTAGCTCGGCTATGACCTTACGTCTTACACTAACAGAGAGGTCCTATACTATTATTTCAGCTCATCTATGACCTTACTGCTCACACTAACAGACCTCATATCCTAATTTCTAAGCTAAGCCACGACCTTGTTTTTCACGCTAATAGAGGTCATATCCTAATTGCTCAGTTTGGCAAGAACCTTACCTCTTATACTAACAGAGGTCATAACCTAAGTTCTCATCTCGGCTACGACCTTATCTGTTACGCTAACAGAGTGGCTCTATCCTAACTTCTCAGCTCGGATATGACCTTACCTCTTACGCTAACAGAGGTCCTATCCTAATTTCTCAGCTCGAATATGACCTTACCTCTTAGGCTAACAGAAAAGTAATATGCAAATGTCTCAAGTCAGTCATGTACGCATTATCCAGATGGCACCATACCAGCTGTTAGTCTACATTGCTCTGGTATTTTAGTTCATTATGAATGGCGCCAGGCACTGATTTGCCTGGAATCCAAATTAGTTGACGACTTACATTTGTGCTCACGGAAGCGTGTCGTTGTTATCCATTTGAACTGGTTAATTCGTTCATTTTTGTGTTTTAGTCCTTCCGAAAATCCAGGCCTGGACATCGGTTATTTGAACTAGCACTACGTTTAAACATGTGTCACTTTTTTCACGACCTAGTTCACTTCACGAGAAAGGCGCCCTTCGCTTTAGCTGCAGACAGCGTCGGCTTTTGAGTGACCGAAATTTAGACGCGACTATAATGGACTAGAACACGGCCCGGGAGAAGTACCCCTTCGACCTCTTGCGGTTATGGGAAAAGCACATCAAACAACGATAGATGTCATCCCTCTCCACTGCCTTCGGGAGTAAACCCTGAGGAAAAATCTCCATCTTGTCTCGATAAAATCTTGCCATTGGACAAAGGTAACTGAGGACTGGAGAGTTAGGTTTGACAAAAGGTGCAGTTTTTTTTGTCCTCATTTTAATCCAAATCGCTGCGCAAGTCACCAATTTCAGTGGACACACCAAGAGAAAAGACTGTCCATGCGGCTAAACAAAGAGGGTGGTCTACATCACATGTGGTGAACGAACATGATCCACATCGAAGACCTAAATACATGTAGCTAACTGAAAGTGTAAGACCATGTAAAGAAAACATAACATTACCTCAGCCCTCCTTCCTCCAGCCCGAATGTTCTCCATCCACCTTCTTAACTTAACATCTTTATACTGGTTTAGAAGACCCTACAGAGTCTGTATACAACCAGTTTCATTTACATCACCTTGTTCTAAAAGCTATGCGCATCCAATGTATTCTTAAATCCATTAACTGTCCCTCCCTCCACTACCTCCTCTGGCAATGCATTCCAAGCATTCACCACTCTCTGACTAAACAAATATTTCCCAATATCTAACCTGGACCTCTCTTTAGTTAGCTTGTAGCTATGCCCTCTTGTTATTGTAGGTGGCTGTATTTAAAAAAAATTGTTATAGTCTAATTTATCGATTCCTCTGATCATCTTATAAACCTGTATTAAGTCACCGCGATTTCTTCTCTCTTCGAGACACTGTAGGCCGGTTTTTCCGAGTCGTTCCTCATAACTGGAATCCCACTATCATCTTTGTTGCTCTTTTTTGTATTCTTTCCAGCATATTTATATCCCCTCTATGATAAGGACTCCACACCTGTACACACTACTCCAATCTAGGTCTAACTAATGATTTATACAGTTTGACGATCACTTCCTTGCTCCTATGTTTAATATTTCTTTTTATCATACCTAACATTGCATTTGCCTTTTTCACTGCTACCTGAACATGCTCACTCACCTTACCTGTATATCTATTATAATCCCTAGATCCCTTTCCTTATCTATATTTCTAATTTTGTTCTCTGCCATTCTGTAATTATGTTTCATATTGGATCTACCCATGTGGATGACTGTACATTTATCTACATTAAATTCCATTTGCCAGCTTACAGACCATTCTCGAATTTTATCTAAATCCGACCTCAATATCCACTTCCGCTTTAAATGAGACACTACTGCGTAGTTTTGTGCCATCAGCAAATTTTGCAATCATGGATCCCATATCAATGTCCAAATCATTTATATATATCAAGAACAAAATTGGTCCCAAAACTGAGCCCTGTGGCACTCCACTTTTCACTTCACACCAACTCAGAGTACTCCTTATTTATGCCCACCCACTGCCTTATTCCCGTTAACCAATTTTCAATCCATTTGGCAACTTCTCCACCTATTCCATGTGATTTTAACTTTCAAAATAATCTTTGATAAGGTATTCTATCAAAGGCCTTTGCAAAATCTAGATAAATAATGTCCACTGGCTCCCCTTTATCTATCATCTTGGATGCACACTTTTGGATGTGGAAGAGTAACTGTAACCCGCGACCAAAGAAACGTCGTGGATAGTTGAACTAATTCACTACCGCACGCCTCTGGGTTGACTGATAGATTTATCACTTATGACTAGAAGATTCTGCAGTCTGTAAATTATCTATATATCTATCTATCTATCTATCTATCTATCTATCTATCTATCTATCTATCTATCTATCTATCTATCTATCTATCTATCTATCTATCTATCTATCTATCTATCTATCTATCCATCCATCCATCCATCCATCCATCTATCTATCTATCTATCTATATATCTATCTATCTATCTATATATCTATCTTCAGACCACTTATGTCGTTAGACTTCGTGGGGAGTTGCGACCTCCTTTGTTTCATGTTTTTGGCAGGTGAAAATCGACTAGTGACTTGCCAGGTCAATCCTAGCATCTGTTAGCCGCTGGAATATACGATCGCCTATTTTTTCCCCTTAGAGTGTGAATACAACCAGTTTTATTTACATTTCCTTGCTCCAAAAGCTATGCGCATTCAATATATTCTTAAATGCATGAATTGTCCTTGCCTTCACTACTTTCTGTAGCAATGCATTCCAAGCATTCCCCACTCTCTGACTAAAAAAAATATTTCCTAATATCTAATTTGGACCTTTCTTTTAATTTGTAGCTATGTCGTCTTGTTCTTGTAGTTGGTTGTATTTTGAAAAACGTTATAGTCTAATTTATCCGTTCGTTTGATTATCTTATAAACATGTATTAAAAAGAAGAAGAAGAAGTAGAAGAAGAAGAAGAAGAAGAAGAGACCTGTACTAGCGAAACAAGCGTGTATAGTTTTAAAATATGAATCTAACAAAAAGACTTATTGCTTCAAAAAACGATCCATATTTTTATAATACCACAGGAAATGACTTTTTTCAACAATAACAATGTACTTATAATTTACAATCTATGTTATTGTATGAGAATATATTTGTACGTTTAAAGTTTGTTGCGATATGAATTGGGGTATGGGACCAACTCATGCAAAACGAATACAGGCACATTTTTAGTGCATTGGTTGCCACGAGAAGATCCACCAGCATCATAAAATGTGTTTCCACCTCACTTTCAAACATTTCTCAGTGGCTGTTTCGCGCCAGCCTGGCTAATTAAGGTGGGAATGCAATTGGCATTCCTGTTGTGGAGAGCTTATTTATTTAGCATCCTCGAATTGCACTGCAGTCAGTACGACCTCGGACCACCTTCACATTCACGCCTCGGGATGTTAAGAGAGCCACTGTAACCCACCATTAAAGAAAGTTGCCAAGAGTGCCTAACTCACGTACGAGTGACATTATAACAACAGCAAAATAACTAGTGTTAAAATAATATACCGTATAGATATGTTATAAGTAGGACAAATTAGCTTGGAATTTTATATGTGCATTTCTTCATATTATTTTTGTTGTCCCAGAAAAGTGAGAAATAGATAGATAAACGAAAACATGTATAAACATGTGCATATGAGCATGTTCATGGATGATTTCTACTCATTATTGGATACACTACGTGGGAATTATCAAGACAAAGCCATGCGTGCCCTACAACACCAGGATTTGGTTGTAAGTAGACAATTTTATATAAATACAAATTTATTTTTTTTTAGTCACATTGTGATAACTATACTGTCTGCAAAATCATATTAATTTGTCAATATATGTAATTATTTAATATAGCAGGAGATTGAGAACGAACGTAGAAGAAGAAGAAGAAGAAGACGGCATATTTGTTTTGATTTATTGGCACACGTTTAGTTGAAAAATGTAAACATTCATTAATTATGCCACAAAGTGGTTTTTTTTAGTTTGGTAGATAATAAGGTTAAATAGATTTACTCAAGCGTAGCATGCGGTTGGGGGATCCCCGTCCACATTCATACGTACGCTCAGGATGTGAGGAAAGCTACTGCAAACCTCATATTCACACTCTGAAAAGGGTTTACAAAAAGATTAATATTATTATCTGTGGGCATTCAACACCAATTCAAATACGAGTGGCTTCCACCAGCATCACTACAACACCAAATCAAATACGAGGGGCTTCCACCAGCATCACTACAACACCAAATCAAATACGAGGGGCTTCCACCAGCATCACTACAACACCAAATCAAATACGAGGGGCTTCCACCAGCATCACTACAACACCAAATCAAATACGAGGGGCTTTCACCACTACCACAACACCCCAAATCAAATACGAGTGGCTTCCACCACCAAAACACCAACTCAAATACGAGTGGCTTCCACCACCAAAACACCAACTCAAATACGAGTGACTTCCACCACCAAAACACCAACTCAAATACGAGTGACTTCCACCACCAAAACACCACCCAACTCAAATACGAGTGACTTCCACCACCAAAACACCAACTCAAATACGAGTGACTTCCATCACCACCACCACAAGAACTTTGTGATGGACACAGACAAGGTTAAGACCAATGCTACAATGACAACAGATAGCACGATGCTACTAACCGTGACATATAACCTCTTTTTAAAACATGCTGGAAAGGATACAAAAAAGAGCGACAAGGCTGATAGTGGTATTCCAGAATTACAGCTGTGAGGAAAGACTCAGAAAAACCGACCTACAGTGTCTAGAAAATAGAAGAATTCGAGGTGACTTAATACAGTTTATAAGATAATCAAAGGAATGGATAAATGAGACTTTCACAAGTTTTCAATACCTACAAGAGCACCAGGACATAACTACAAATTAACTAAAGAAAGGTCCAGATTAGATATTGGGAAATATTTTTTAGTCAGAGAGTGGTGAATGCTTGAAGTTCATTGCCACAGGAAGTAGTGGAGGCAGGTGCAGTTAATGCATTTAAGAATAGATTGAATGCGCATAGCTTTTAGAGCATGGTCATATGAATAAAACTGGTTGTATACAGACTCTGTAGAGTATTATAAACCAATAAAGACCTTAAGTTTAAGTTATTGTAGAATATGTTATATCTTATCTTTTAACCCACTCCACCATTCACAAGACCAAAAAGTGGCTTAATACTGTACTGATCAGACTATATTAGTTAGAGTCAGGTGAAACATACTGATCAACACATTACCTCACATTAAAGCAGTTCGCCCTCGAAACAGGCTGTTTCATGGCAGTCTGACTAACGAGGTGGGGATTGGCACTGTGATCCCAATAAGATGAGCTCACTGAGTGAGAAACCTTGCATTTCAAGCAGCCAGTACGGCTAATGGTCTCCTTCTCAAGTACGCCTTTCTATGTGAAGAGGGACACTGTAACCCGCCACCAAAGAAATTGGACAAATGTACTTAAGTCAAGTGCGAGTGGTATTAATAACAACAACAATCCCGATTATCAAGACTTTCCAGTCGACCGAGCTGTAAATGAATACCTGGTTTCCTATAAGGGAAGGAAATTCAGCATGGAAGAGAACTAGCCACCTTAGGTCATCACAACCTTAGGTCCAGCACGATTATGTGTATATGAATTGGGCATATTGACCTTTTGTGTGTTTGTACCTGTGCGTGCGTGTGCGTGTCTGTCTGCGTGTGTTAAGATAATAGTGATACTCTGTACCAGGTCAGGTCATCTCATAGCCAGTGAGGTCGTTGTGGCACACATGAAGACATCCTGACAACCCCACGTCATCCTTCTCTATCAGCGGCTGCTGCCTGTGTCTCTTCTGGTCGAAGATTGGTCCATTCTTTGATGTTGTCCTCCCACCTCTTTTTGGGACGACGTCGTCGTCGTCTGCCTTGAACCTTTCCGTGCAGTATCGTATTTACAAGACCACGTGATCTCGATATGTGCTCATACCAAGCGAGTTTCCTGTTTTTTTTTTAAAGTTACCAACAGGTCCTCAAAAGGCTGTTGTAATTCGATCTCGTATTTCCATTTGTAACTCGATCTTTGTACGTGATGCTTAGAAGTCTTCGGAAACATTGCATCTCCAAGGCATGTATCATCCGCTGCAAGTCAGCTGTAATTGGCCATGTCTCACAAGCATATAGGAATATTTCCAGGACTAATGTACGCATTAATCTTACCTTCGTGCATATGGCTAACCGGTTTATCTTGCCAGATCTTTTTAAGCTGCCCAAGTGCCGCTATTGTCTTTCCTAGTCTGGCTACACATCACATTTTGATCATTCATTACTGACAATCGAACCACCCAGATATTGTGTGTATTTGCCATATATTATCAATTACTTTGTGTCGCTACTTTTATACCTTTTCAATTTCTTATTTTCCATTTCCTGTTCACTGGTGCTGGTTCCTGTGTTTCTAAGCCAAGTTGTCTCATAGCCGCCCCTCATTTTCCGTCCAAATGGGCTCTAGGGTCCAAAGCCTGATCGATCTGGAGGGTGATGAGGGTAGATAGGGTGTATGCATCACGTAGATAGGGTTAATGCATCACGTAGATAGGGTATATGCATCACGTAGATAGGGTATATGCATCACGTAGTTAGGGTGTATGCATCACGTAGATAGGGTGTATGCATCACGTAGTTAGGGTGTATGCATCACGTAGATAGGGTGTATGCATCACGTAGATAGGGTGTATGCATCACGTAGTTAGGGTGTATGCATCACGTGTTATGGTGCATGCATTACGTAGTTAGGGTGTATGCATCACGTAGTTAGGGTGTATGCATTACGTAGTTAGGGTGTATGCATCACGTAGTTAGGGTGTATGCATCACGTAGTTAGGGTGTATGCATCACGTAGATAGGGTGTATGCATCACGTAGTTAGGGTGTAGGCATCACGTAGATAGGGTGTATGCATCACGTAGTTAGGGTGTATGCATCACGTAGATAGGGTGTATGCATCACGTAGTTAGGGTGTATGCATTACGTAGATAGGGTGTATGCATCGCCTAGTTAGGGTGTATGCATTACGTAGTTAGGGTGTATGCATCACGTAGTTAGGGTGTATGCATTACGTAGTTAGGGTGTATGCATCACGTAGTTAGGGTGTATGCATCACGTAGTTAGGGTGTATGCATCACGTAGATAGGGTGTATGCATCACGTAGTTAGGGTGTAGGCATTACGTAGTTAGGGTGTATGCATCACGTAGTTAGGGTGTATGCATCACGTAGATAGGGTGTATGCATCACGTAGTTAGGGTGTAGGCATTACGTAGTTAGGGTGTATGCATCACGTAGATGGGGTATATGCATTACCACAACTTCTTGAGAAATACCAGGATCATATTCAGAACCTGTACAGTTTTTGTTGACATGAACATCTAATAATAAAGTCGCAAGCGGTGATGACAACAGCAGTCAGACATGTTGTGTTGCACCTCACCAGTCAGTTCGGAGGGGGCTGTATAGTCCAATTCTGACAAGGAAAATTTTTCCACATGTCGGAATTGGACATGTGAGTGTCAGTTGTTTTGTCTTTTCGCAAAGTCCGTTTTTTCTGTGCGTTCCTCGGCAATGAATGGGCCTCTGAAGGTCGTTCTACGCCATGCCTCGCGATCATGTGCTAAGCATTCCCATGCGCTTACATCGATGCTGAAGCTGTCAGAGATAGTTTAAAGGAGTCTTTGAAACACTCCTCTTGTCCACCAACTTGATGCAGGCCATCTTTCAGCTGACCATACATGACCACCTAGAAAACCACTCCATAACATCTGGAGAGACATGTACTAGTTACTTAGCTGAAGCAACAGCTGTACATACAGCGACTCAAATTCTTATCAGCCAATCCACAAGTATATGGAAAACGGGCATTCTAACAGGCTCCAAGAGCGTACTCCAAACCATCTCAAGCTCCAAGCAAGATATGCTATCACACGAAATCAAATATAACATCAGGTTGTTGTCCAAAAAAACAGATTTAGTCCCACAGTGGATTTCTGTCCACTGTTTGATCCATGAAAACGAGAAGGCAGATGAGCTTGCAAAAACTGGAATTGGCAGCACGCAGACTCGTCATTCATAGAGCTATAAAAACGCAAAGCACCGGCAACTTGTTCTGATGCCGTCGCCACCTTCGCTGGAGATGGATAACTAGTATTATTATTATAGTTTTAGAGTCCTGTTCTCTCCTAGTGACATGGCGGATGCAACTCTAGTTTCGTCCGAATATAATGCCGAGTATATCTTCTTAGAGAGTCTGAGCAAGCAGTTTTTTTTCACAGTTGATCACTCATAAAAACTACAAGATGGTCATATTTGGCAGGATATATCATTATTCTCGAAATTTAAAATTTTCCGGAACAATAGTACTTTTCGATTGTCAACTGTCGAATGATTTTTTTACGTGCACAGCGTGTATATGGGACCACTAAGTTTATCATTCGTCTCCGATAGGACTAGACACTTGGTTGTAACTCTCTTTGTGACCAACGGATGCTTAAAACTAGAAACTTAAGTACTCACTGTTTCGCTCATTCGTCCATTTTAAGTTAACTTAACTTAACGTCTTTATACTGGTTTAGAGGACTGCAGAGTCTGTATACAACCAGTTTTGTTTAAATTTCCTTGCTCTAAAAACTATGCGCATCCAATCTATTCTTAAATGCATTTATTGTCCTTGCCTCCACTACTTCCTGGGGCAATGCATTCCAAGCATTCACCACTCTCTGACTAAAAAACATTTCCTAATATCTAATTTGTACCTTTCTTAAGTCATTTGTAGATATATCCTCTTATTCTTTTAGGTGGTTGTATTGTTTAAAAACGGGGTATAGTCTAATTGATTGTTTCCTTCGATTATCTTATAGACCTGTATTAAGTCATCTCTAATTCTTCTCTCTTCTAGACACTGTATGAAGGTTTTCTTAGTATTTCCTCATAACTGTCATTCAGGAATCCCACTAGCAGCTTTGTCGCTCTTCTGTGTATACTTTCCAGCATGTGTATATGTCTTCTACGATAAGGATACCACATCTGTACACAGTACAGCCATACAACTTTAAAGCCACCTACAGAACCCAGATACATCGTTAAAGAAACTCGAAAACTTCATCCACGACGGCAATTTTTTATGTGGGCCTATTTTACTGTTGCCTAACGTCTTCCATTATTAAACACGTTTTATCCTCCCGCGTTGCCTGTTTCACCTGTGCGTACCCCTCCTTCTGTGCCCACTTGATCTCTCGAGTTCTACACCTGCTCCTAATCTTACTAACTAACATTCGAGAGTCACACCTAATCCATGCTATCTCTAACACCAAACAGAGCACTGATATTCCTACCCCACAAAAGACAACATAAACAGTTAGTTGTAGTCTCAAAAAATGTACTGATTTGTTCCCATTGATCACCAAGTCATCCTTCTCTGACTGTTGAAAGAAAAGGTTCTGAAGATGGAGATTAATCATAGATTGTTGAAGTCCCAACATGAAGTTATAGAGCGATTCCTCATAAAATGTATTTGTTGGAAGTGTAATGTAATCAGAGTTAACACCTGGAACATCGTCCATTTTATAGCAGCGAATGTCTTCACGCAGTTGACAGACGTCCTGGCGAAAGGTTGCTGGAGCAATCAACACGTATCCCCCGGCCATTACTCTTCCAAAGTGGTAGCTTCTGTTCTCGCTGAAAGTCATGCCGTCAGTTTGATTCATCTTCACGAGGACAGACCATGCCCGTCTTAGATGAGTATCGTTTGATTTGCTCAAAACTGTAAATATCGCAGAGAGACGTCCGTAGATTCCAAATTGGAAACCTTTCATGTGTATCATATCTTTGATGGTTTTAATTGTAAGTTCGGGGGGTGTCACGGTGAATGTGGACGTGAGATAGGCGCTGTAGGCGGAGATAAGGACAAAGACAAACACACTCCAAGAGGCTTTGAGAACACGTCCTGACTGGTTGGCAGGGTTTGTGCCCAATTGGATGAAGATGTGGTCAGGAAATGTGCTGAGCCTTCTGCTAAGAATGAGGGAAAATAAAATTACAGTTATAACTTCTATAATAGTACTGTTATTATAATAATTTTATACTTTTAACAAATGGGTGCAAAGTCACTGGCGTTAATGTCGGGTGCAGCATGCTGACTAAATCCCCATTTCATGCCCACTGTTGGTCAACAAGATGGAGAATGACACTTTGATCTCCGTAGTGGGGAGTGATGATGATCCTAGCACTGTATTTACCTTTTACAGACATGAGAGCTTTGAACCACCTTCCTCTGTAGGTCTCGGGATGCAAGAGAAGCCGCAATAGCCATCTGTCAGCAATAACTGCAGCTACAACAACTCGGTATGACATCACGAGTAGCTTCCAACATCAACTTCTACTCTAACAACTCGGTATGACATCACGAGTAGCTTCCAACATCAACTTCTACTCTAACAACTCGGTATGACATCACGAGTAGCTTCCAACATCAACTTCTACTCTAACAACTCGGTATGACATCACGAGTAGCTTCCAACATCAACTTCTACTCTAACAACTAGGGATGACATCACTAGCTTCCAACATCAACTTCTACTCTAACAACTAAGGATGACATCCCGAGTAGCTTCCAACATCAACTTCTACTCTAACAACTCGGGATGACATCACTAGCTTCCAACATCAACTTCTACTCTAACAACTCGGGATGACATCACTAGCTTCCAACATCAACTTCTACTCTAACAACTCGGGATGACATCACTAGCTTCCAACATCAACTTCTACTCTAACAACTCGGGATGACATCACTAGCTTCCAACATCAACTTCTACTCTAACAACTCGGGATGACATCACTAGCTTCCAACATCAACTTCTACTCTAACAACTCGGGATGACATCACTAGCTTCCAACATCAACTTCTACTCTAACAACTCGGGATGACATCACTAGCTTCCAACATCAACTTCTACTCTAACAACTAAGGATAACATCACTAGCTTCCAACATCAACTTCTACTCTAACAACTCGGGATGACATCACTAGCTTCCAACATCAACTTCTACTACAACAACTTGCAATGCCCCGATTACCCGTTGGTATTTCATCCAGTGCCGAATAGTTCATTTTATCAACTTTTCCAAAAACGAAAAGGTCAAAGGGCGGGTAGATATTTTTGTACCCACAAAGTTGGAACATTTTCAGGTTCTTCAATTCACGTTTTGACAATACTGAAACATCTTGAACATCTCATGCGTAAGATCAGCAGAATGTTTGTCAATGGCGTTGTCATCTATTCTCCTTCTTTTTATTGTTCTTTTTCTTCTTCGTCTTCTTCTTCGATCGTTCTATGTGTTGTAAATCTATGCTTTACCGAGAGGTCCGATGGGGTCTTTATCTGTGACAAGGACAAAAATAGCACCACTGACCCACAGAGAGCAGGCCGTAAGAAGCGACTAACTGTGCGACATGGCATAACACCCACCATGGTTAGGTGGTTTGTTCAGAACAGCATAGATGGCACCTATCAAGCTGCGGATATACATTGCTCTAGTATTTGAGTCTATTAAGATGGACTCGTATATCGCTTAACCCCCTTCCGTAGAACTTGTCTCAACGCAGCGGAGTAGTAACCTTCTGGAGCCTAGCCCGCTAAGTAGGAAATCCCATTCACTGATACATTCAGTTCACACCAGAACTTGGACCTGCACAGAAGTACAGATCGATTACGACAAGACTACGGATAGAACAGGTACATCCAGACCTGTAGGATTACAGGTCGACTAAGAATATGCTTCACGTGGTTAATTGATTTAAGGTGCATAAAGATATGCTTCATATGTTTAATTGATTTAAAGTGTATAAAGATATGCTTCATATGTTTACTTGACTTAAAGTGTATAAAGATATGCTTCACATGTTTAATTGATTTAAGGTGCATAAAGATATGCTTCATATGTTTACTTGACTTAAAGTGTATAAAGATATGCTTCACATGTTTAATTGATTTAAAGTGTATAAAGATATGCTTCATATGTTTACTTGACTTAAAGTGTATAAAGATATGCTTCACATGTTTAATTGATTTAAGGTGCATAAAGATATGCTTCATATGTTTACTTGACTTAAAGTGTATAAAGATATGCTTCACATGTTTAATTGATTTAAGGTGCATAAAGATATGCTTCATATGTTTACTTGACTTAAAGTGTATAAAGATATGCTTCATATGTTTAATTGATTTAAGGTGCATAAAGATATGCTTCATTTGGTTACTTGACTTAAAGTGTATAAAGATGTGCTTCATATGGTTACTTGACTTAAGGTGCATAAAGATATGCTTCATATGTTTACTTGACTTAAAGTGTATAAAGATATGCTTCATATGGTTACTTGACTTAAGGTGCATAAAGATCCCCACGGGATTTCTAATATTTTTCTCTTCTACATGTCGATACCCTTGAAGCATAGGACATCAACTGTATTTGGTCTCTGAAGGACGTCTGAGGCAAAGCTTTCCGTGTGCTTTTCTAGTTTTGATTTATATAGCAATTTGTTTATACAATGAGATTGCTAGTTCCATGCACAACCTTATTTAGTCGGTATGCTTGAAACGTTGCAGCGGAAGAATGATACGTGGCGTGTTCAAATGAAATCGGACCTAACTGCAACAAGTGGAAGTACGTACGATGCGGGTGATGATGTCATGTCTGATGTTGTTGTTTTGTAATGCTCAAAATGAGTAGGTTACTCTTATGTGCGCCCTGAAAAGGACGTTAAGTGACAGGTTGCAGTAGTTTTCCTCACATCCTGTGCGTGCTGATGAAGGTGGACCGGGGTCCTCCAGGCGGTTGTGCTATGCGTGGCCTCATCTGCGTGTCGCTCAATACTACGGATATCACGTCGAACATCACCTTGTTAGCCAGACTGTTGAGCTCGACAACAGCATGTTTCCGTGATGACCAACGAGGAGGTCAGGTGAGGATATTGGTCAGTATATTTCTCCTGACACTGGCTAACATTCTCTGATAAGTGTGTTTTGCAGCAGACCAGACTTTAGCCTCATCGTCCCACATTTTTGATGTAAACAGCATATACAAACCGTCAAGTTTCCAAAATTTCATCATTCTCCAACTTCTAGTTTCCACAGCAGACCGTTGAAAACATGGCGGGTGTGATACGGAATCCGTCCAGAGTTGATCAGCGAGCGGTGATTCTGTTTTTAACAGCAAAAGGATGTCGACCACTTTACATTCATCTCAGAATGCAGGCAGTGTATGGTGGCAAATTATAATAATTATAATCATTAGTTACCTTAAATCCTGCGTTGTGAACTTTCTAGGAGCCGCAAACTTGCATGAATCTGTCGCAACATGAAGAACAGCTCCTAGCATGCAGGCAGCCATGATCGGCCCAACACACAGTAAGAGTAGATTTGGTTTAATGATGTAGACGTAGGTTTTGTCGATATCGTCGTCCGGAAGTCTGTAGATGAAGGTAGGCATTTCCGTTGTTAGGAAAACAGGAACAATTGCAAAAACACCCATTCGGTTCTCCACCATTGCCATAGGCATCGTTGAGAAGGCTGCTTCTCTTCTCGCGAGATGACCTGTTGACACAACATGAAATGTGAGAAAAGACAGTACAACTCTGTCTTGGTCTATGTTTATATCACTTAAAATCAGTAATATGCATTCATTTGCCTCTATCCTCTGGTTGGTCAGTCCTAAGACTGGTTGAAACGTTGTCTGAGCATGTGTCACCATGTGACCCTATCCGCTGGTTGGTCGGGTATAAGGCTGGTTGTAATGTTGTCTGAGCATGTTTCTCCATGTGACCGTATCCTCTGGTTGGTTAGTCCTAAAACTGGTTGTAAGGTTGTCTGAGCATATCTCTCCATGTGAACCTATACGCTGGTTGGTCAGTCCTAAAACTAGTTGTAAGGTTGTCTGAGCATATCTCTCCATGTGAACCTATACGCTGGTTGGTCAGTCTTAAGATTGCTTGTAAGGTTGTCTGAGCATATCTCTCAATGTGAACCTATACGCTGGCTGGTCAGTCCTAAAACTAGTTGTAAGGTTGTCTGAGCATATCTCTCCATGTGAACCTATACGCTGGCTGGTCAGTACTAAAACTAGTTGTAAGGTTGTCTGAGCATATCTCTCCATGTGAACCTATACGCTGGCTGGTCAGTTCTAAAACTAGTTGTAAGGTTGTCTGAGCATATCTCTCCATGTGAACCTATACGCTGGCTGGTCAGTACTAAAACTAGTTGTAAGGTTGTCTGAGCATATCTCTCCATGTGAACCTATACGCTGGTTGGTCAGTGCTAAAACTAGTTGTAAGGTTGTCTGAGCATGTCTCTTCATTCTGTCCAACTCTACGGCTCTTCATTCTGTCCAACTCTATGGCTCTTCATTCTGTCCAACTCTACGGTAGCACCACATTTTCAACGGTTCCAAGTTTGCTCCATCCTTCTATGCTACAGTCCATGTTTCAGTCCCATAAAGTGCTTTTGGCAATACGTGATCAGTGATTATTCTTTTACTTAGTTCTTTCCTCGAAATTATTGAGGCTAGCAATTTCTGTTTTTAATTTTGTAGACCTTTTTTCGCCATTGCAATCTTTGTCTTAATTCCCACCTCCTTGCATGCGTCTTCTGTTATGGTTTGCCACAAAAATTTAAACTTTTGCATTTGTTTTATTATTTCTCCATTGATCATTATATTCGTTTGCCTATGTGATACAAACAAAAGAATACAAATTTAACATGTTTTTTTCAATGGATAAACTAAATCGAAACTGCGGAAATATAAAAATCTAACCATTTTTTTTTAAAACAGACTCGAAAAGCCTTTCCCGGAGAAACCAAAGAGTCCTTCTTCTTCTTCTTCTTCTTCTTCTTCTTCTTCATCGTACGCTGTTTACAGCGATATTTACGTTGCACTGTTTTATTTTGTTACGCCTGTGGCTCAGTGCATCCGATTTCAACAGGCGTTTCTGTAGGGTTGCCCTCCTTAGCCTTTGGCTGTCCCCAGCCTAACTGCAAGGCAGCAGTTGTTTTTAGTCAGAGTTGTCTCTCTTGGGAAGTTGTCTTGCAGGACTATCGAGTCTTCCCTACTCGTGTCTATAGGGTTTGGCAATGATATGATGGACTATATACTAGTTTGTACTATCCCGGAAGAGAGCCAGTCCAGTGTGACTATGTCCCATGATCGTCACGTCCTGCCAGAAACGTAGCATATGCATGTGAGTGAGGTATCTCTTTGCTCCCTTTAATTTCTCGGCGCATCTGCAGTGATGGTACGCCTAGCATTCCCCGCCACCCGGGAGGTTGTCACAATAGGGCAGGAGGTGCAATGTACGCTGGACTGCATCTCTTCTGCGTCCATTGGGATGACTGATAGCAGACAGAGGCAAAGAGCGAGGCAGGAGTGCATTTTGCCAGGTGCATTTCTGCGGCTCGATCGGGCCGGGACGCAAGCCCCAGCCATGTCATAGCCTCCCATCACAGCGGTGCTGAGATTTAGGGCGGGATTCTGGCTTAGAGGCGTTCGGCCGTGATCCCTCAGATGGTAGTTTATCAGCCAAGCACGTGGACCAAATGTCAGCGACCTGTGATTCCTCTCGAAATAGTGTATTTGACCAGGGGACAAGCCTGGTCTTGCACGGAGATGTTGTTCGCCTGGGGAGCGGACATATCTCATGGTCAAGGGTTGAGTTTCAGCAGTTCGCAGTGAGGTAGCTGATCTACTGCTTAGGGCACCCCGACCGAGAACTAAGTCTTCTACAATTGGTTTCATACCTCATCGCCGTATGGGGTGAATATCGAGCAGCTTCCCGCCCGCTTTGATCAGCGGATGGTAGAGACCTCATTCTGCGGCTCGACCGGGCGGGGCTGGAGCGGGGGCCCCAGGTCCCCACCATGTCGGAGCCTCCCTTTGCATTCGTGCTGAGCTGCTTTTGAGCGGGATTTTGGCTTAGAGGCGTTCGGCCGTAATCCCTCACCTTGTAGCCTCGCGCCGTTGGCTTATCAGCCAAGTACGTGAATCAAAAGTTTGCGGCTCCTCTCGAGTTAAGCAGGATTACCGTAGCAACGCCCTGTCATTAGTAGGGTAAAACTGACCTGTCTTGCGAGAGTCTATTTCCAGCATCCGTTCAATATTAGCCAGGACGTATCAATAGAGGGCTTTTAGTTTGTCAATGGCCAAGTTTCTGGAACCTGCGATTTCTGCAGGGTTAAAACCAGATTACCGTAGCAGGCGCTCTTTCATTAGGGGGTTAAGAGACTGACCTGTCTTCCGTGGGTCTAATACCAGCACATGTTTACTATTAGACCCCACGAAGGTGCTCTCGATTTGACAGTCATTCTGCAGTATTGGCGTGTTAAGTCAATTTAAGCCGCAGGCTCCACTCCTGGTAGTGCTCTTCCGTCAATTCCTTTATCACTTTATCCTTAAACACTGAATGCACACACCGAGCCACAGAGGGCATAACCCCAGATTTCTGAGGGTCTAAATCCAGCACCAGTTCCATATTAGACCCAAGGAAAGTGGTCTCGGCATGTCAGTCATTTCAGTGTTGGCCGTGTTGAGTCAAATTAAGCCGCAGGCTCCACTCCTGGTGGTGCCCTTCCGCCAATTCCTTTACGTTTCAGCTTTGCAACCATACTTCCCCCGGAACCTAAACACTTTGGTTTCCCGGAAGCTGCCCGCAGAGTCATCGAAGCAACTCCTGCGGATCGCTAGTCGGCATCGTTTATGGTCAGAACTACGACGGTATCTGATCGTCTTCGCGCCTCTGACTTTCGTTCTTGATTAATGAAAACATTCTTGACAAATGCTTTCGCAGTAGCTCGTCTTGCGGCGATCCAAGAATTTCACCTCTAACGCCGCAATACGAATGCCCCCGTTTGTCCCTGTTAATCATTACCTCCAGTTCCGAAAACCAACAAAATAGAACCGAGGTCCTATTCCATTATTCCATGCACCATTATTCAGGCAGCCGAGGCCTGCTTTGAACACTCTAATTTTTCAAAGTAAACGCGCCGGCCACCCAGGACGCTCAGCGAAGAGCACCCGTCGGAGAGAGCCGGCAGACAGTAGGGCAGGAGACAACGGGCAGTGAACCGGCGCGAGCCGGACCGCCCGCCTGCGCCTGAGATCCAACTACGAGCTTTTTAACTGCAACAACTTTAATATACGCTATTGGAGCTGGAATTACCGCGGCTGCTGGCACCAGACTTGCCCTCCAATAGATCCTCGTTAAAGGGTTTAAAGTGTACTCATTCCAATTACGGGGCCTCGAAAGAGTCCCGTATTGTTATTTTTCGTCACTACCTCCCCGTGCCGGGAGTGGGTAAGTTGCGCGCCTGCTGCCTTCCTTGGATGTGTTAGCCGTTTCTCATGCTCCCTCTCCGGAATCGAACCCTGATTCCCCGTTACCCGTTACAAACATGGTAGGCATGTCACCTACAATCGACATTTGATAGGGCAGACATTTGAAAGATGCGTCTCCGGCACATGAGACCATGCGATCAGCATAAAGTTATCCAGAGTCACCAGTGGGGACGCCGCAACCTCGCGAGGGGAAACGACGATTGGTTTTGAACTAATAAAAGCGCTCTTTCTGCGAGGGTCGGAGCTTGGTAAGCATGTATTAGCTCTAGAATTGCCACAGTTATCCAAGTAGGATCGTGTCATCTAAGGAACCTCGACTGATTTAATGAGCCATTCGCGGTTTGACCGTGATACAGTGTGAACTTAGACATGCATGGCTTAATCTTTGAGACAAGCATATGACTACTGGCACGATCAACCAGATATCTGTCGGAGACGTACGTAGCGCATACACCGGTCGGCGGAGGACTGGTGTGCAAAAAGCCTCACTGGGACGGCCGCAGGGACCGACTGACGGAACGGACGGACGGTTGTTCCACCCGTCCCTCACTCCGTCGACCTAGGACCGCCTGACAGGGGCCCCTACACGCACCAGACGACCGACCGATCGGGCTCGCTCGAGGAGGGATGGCAGCGCTCTGTGCAGAACGGATCCCAACGACCTCGGCGATGAATTTCACTGGGACTAGAGACAATTTGGCCTGCCGGCCTGCCCTTCTCCCGAGGGTTGGTCCCCGGGAGAACACAGGGCCTTCAGGCACGACTCCTGCTTTCCATTTGCCGGTCACAAGCTCTTTGCGAGAGTCTGACCACCAGCGAGACGAACTGTCGAGCTCTGCTATAAGCCTTAGATAAATCACCACCGACTGACAACGTTTCTTGATACGGACCAGAGCAGCGCACCTCGGTGGAGGAGACGCCCTAAAAAACCGCATCCCGATAGCACAACGGGGAAAGGCGGGCGAGCGTTTTCCGCAAGCCCGCGCTATCTCTCCGCCTGGTGGGACTGAGATCGCTTTACGAACACTGGTTGAAATTGAATCGCGGTGGCGAGACAACTACCCCAGATCCAAAGAGTCCAATATAAGGATACTTCCTTACTAAGACAATTTCAAGTGAGTACTTTTAAATTAATAACTTTCAATCAATAACCCAATCAATAGACTGAATAGGAAACGGTATACGACAATTTTCTGCCTCAGCACAGGTCATTACAGACTAAATGCACACATGAATAAAATCAAAGCAGCACAGACTGCACAATGTACATGTCAGAGAGGACCCCAGACTCCAGAACACATCCTGCAAACATGTCCACTGCACCAAGGCTGCCGTGAGAAGACCTGGCCTGAAGAAAGAAAAATACAAGACAAACTGTGGGGAACCATTGAGGACCTGCGACTGACGTGTCACTTCATGGAGGCGGCCCATCTGGTGGCATAAAACGAGCATACGAAACCGAACGCAAAAAAGAAAAAGAAGAACTTTATATCTTATTACTGTGGACTAAAAAATCATTTAAGTCATTAACAAATATTCTTCCTCAAGAATAACAGTCAGTGTAAATTACAAATAGAATAAACCACATGAGAGAATAACTCAAGAAACAAGAATCAATGCCAGTAAAACAAACATCGTTACCTGTAATTCCTGTTGAATGTTTATCTTCGTACCACGTGCCATAATATCCCCCGTCCTGGACGAGGTGAATGTCGTACGTAAAGCCCATTGACGATGCAAATATTTTCAACAGAGCAATGCTGTAACCGTCAAACACCCTGGTGTTGTTAACAGTTATTTCCGTAACGAGATTATCTTCTGTAACGAACACGGATACAGGAAGACGAAGACCATCTAAAACAGACTTTTGTGACTGTAAATATCTCGTGGCGCTTGCTCGCAACTGTCCACGCGTATTGAGAATTCGAACTTTACACTTCATGGATTCCAGAACGTCCCTATTAGTACCGACACAATTTGGTCTTTCTTCACAATGACCGACCCAGGTCCATTGTGAAATCGTTCTCAAATTGTTCTTGCGCGACTTCTGGGAAATAGTTAAACTACTTCCGGGTACGATTGTGAGAAGAGTAATAAAGTCTACATTCGCTATTTTGTTGGAGGTTAAGGTGTCAAGGAGAGTATGGTTTGTGGTAACTATCATCCACTCTGCTGTATGGATTAATGATGTCCATTGAAAGATCCAGGTAAAGGAGACATATTCTAGCAAATGGGTTACGTAACCTGGATAATCTTCGTCAGCAAGTAAAAACACGCTTCTTATTTTGTTATACTGGGACAAATGATGTAACGACTTTTTACCAGTATTATCTAAGTCAAAGGCCTCGAAATTATAATATGCAAAGGTCACACCAGAAAGAGATTTAGAAACGATGTTTTCCAGCACCTTCGCTGCTCGCCATGTTTTATTACAAAACATCACAACAACCACCTCGCTGCTAGCACTGATGACCTTGTCATTCAACTCGTTGTGTGTCGCCCACAGGTACCCCGTAACCTCGGCTATCATTGTCCAGTCTGTGTAGTTCTGGAGGTCTTCAATACCCAGCCAGCGTTTTCCTTCTTTATCCCGCTGTATAAACGGTTTTTGATTGGTCAGGTCATCCTTGCTACTATTCCGAAGTGATCCTCTCATCAGCAGTTGAGCTGACAAAGGTACAAGCAACGTAACGGCGGTAAACTGTAGAAATATGTTCATGTTAGTTAGTCCAGGTATTCAGGCACGTTGTATGTTATGTTATGTTACGGCAAGAAGAATCGGAATTACCACATTTCGGACAGACTCACAGGCTCATTAGACAACTTGGTTTGTAAAGTGATTGTTTTACATTCCCCTGTACTCTCTAAACTATAACAGTTCTTTGGCTCATCAGTCTCTTCTATGTCAGCTCTTGTTCCGGACTGTCCAATATATATTTCCATTTATAAATATTCTTTAGATTCTGAGTGACAAATAAGTTTGATTATTTGCCACTCGCAGCAATGGAACGAAGATTGATTGCCGCTCACGGCACGCTATAGTCTACCCTGATTAACGTTAAGGCAAAATGCTGCGAGGAAGGTAATTGGTTACTCCACATCACAACATTCTAAGAACTAGTATAATGCAGTCTCTTATACTTCATCACTGACGGCAGTGTTCCCCATGTGACTAATTGCACCTCTTCTATATCCTTTAGTTAGAGAATCAAAATATGCAATCCATTATGACGGAGTTTTCCGCTGCACGTAGTAGTTTCGGTCTCATATCAACGCTAAGAAAAATAAGTTACTTTTTCAGCCTGCCTCTTAGAAGCCGTTCAGCGAACCAAACATTACTGTACAGAACTAACGTCTCCAGGCAGTCGATAGCTCCACCTAGCTAGACAGCACTGTCACAGGAAAAGCGAATTTCTACTCCGAGGTCAACAACAGAATGCAAAGACAAGCTCTTTTTTTTTGGAGACTGCAAGCGAATGTCTGGAACTCAGAAGGCATCAGTGTCGCCAACTAGGTAAACGCGTTTGTGATGTAGTGTTAACCACTATGTTGCATACCTGCGAAACATGGTCAGCGTATAGCAGTCTCACCAGGCAGTTTAATCGTGCTCACGTGAACTGTCTGCGTAAGGTGCTCGGAATCAGATAGTAGTACAATTGCCTAGCTTGGCAGATCAAATATGCTGAGCATCCAGCCCAAATAAGATGGATGGGATATGTTGTTAGCATGTCTGACGGACTCAACCCCAAGCAGCTGCATTACGGTAAACTCTGAACTGGCAAATGCTCACCGAGGGGAGAGAAGATATGCTAGAGAGGTACCTTAAATGCTTGCACGTGATCGTTCCACCTTGAGCATTAGCATTACACAGGGCGCTCAGATTGCAGAGCGAAACGTCATCGCCGTGGCTCAGAGAAAACCAGCCGCTATAAAGAAGCGAATACACGAAAACTCGGGCAGCCGGCTCCTCATATGTGTGTTCTATGTGATGTCACCATGTCTGTTTGGGATGGGCAACTGCTGTTATTATTATTATTAATATTATTATTATTATTAGCTAGAGGAAAATGTAATTCCTATTAAAATGGTTAGGTCTCACAAAGCGACAACATCCAAAACAAGAGTACAGTTCAGCACTTCAAGATGAACAAATGATGTAGACGGCCACTAAGTTCAGATATCACAGCAACCAAAACAGTTGCCATCTCCCCATTATTGGCCCGCTATAGTGTCCCAAATATTTTCAATGCCTCTTGACTTGGTGGTGCACTCTAGCAACGTTTTCTGACAATCTCTTCAAGTTTTCTTTCCACCCTTACAGCGTTGAATTTATCTTGTACGTTTGTCTTGAACTTTTCATTCCAGTAATGTGTTTAGCATGCTATTATGTCTTTGTCTATATCCAAAATAGTTGAATCGTTTAAGGCCTTCGCAAAACTTCAGACGACACACACACAAACCAAAATAGTTCAACCGTCTGAGTCCTTCGCTGAACTTCAGAAGACACACATAAACCGAACACATCGGAAACTAACTGTTTGATCCGTCTCAAAATGTCGCCGATATCATTTTTAGATCATGTTATAACGTTGCCTACACTTGAAAGATTTGGCCTCAATAGCCTTCAAATCGGTGTGTCTCCTGGCTTACAATCTCTGCACTTATGAAGTGAACAAACGCGTCAAATGAATGTTTAAATAATCCGCGCGACGATTGTTTTAAACGTATCGGTAAACCCACTAAGGTCGCAGACTTTAAGTTTAACAGAACTTGGACAACGAGAGTAAATAAACGATTTTATTCTGAGGTCTGGGAAAAGCGCTACAATTTTTTTTCCCAAGGTGTTATCTGTCTAATGGCTCTTTTACTCGTAATGTTGCTGATAGCCCAAAGTTCGATAGCTGAATTGTTTGTCAGCTGCAGAGGATAGTACGAATTAACTGTCTATCGACCGAAGAGCGACTGACTTAACTAATGACGCACTTCGATGATTGCTACTGTCACACAAGGCAGGGCTTCTCAAATTCTCGGCTCGTCAATCCACATCCTGAGGCCTGTGACGTGATTGGTGTAGAGAAGACAGATTAAATGTGAGGTTGGCACTGTTGTCAAAGATTAAATGTTTAGATACTTCATTGTGTGAGGTCCCAACTTATTTATGATGTGGGGTGGCAAGCAATAAATCAAGTAACCATTTAAACCTGGACCGCCCGGAAAGGGCAAATATCGGGAGTTGAATTCCGCACATTTGCCGTAAAGAGCGAGTACTCTATAACTACGCCAATCAGACGCTCTAAAGCGTCTTACGGACAGCGGCCGTTAAGTCTATTCTTTTTTTATTTTCAGCTGCCAAGGAATTTTTAACGTGCTCGACACTGAACACGGGAGTCCGATCTCACTATCCAGAGATCAGTGAAATTTTACCAGAATGTCCTCGTGAAGGACGTCCAGATCTTCACCGTGATTCGAACCCGCGACCTCCGGCACCCGAGGCGAACACATTACCTCAAGACTGCCGAAAGAAATGCATGCATGAGTAATATTTTGGTCATATTATGTACTAGAGAAGAGCAAGTCGTCATCTTCAAACTCAGATCTGGGCATAAAATACTCAATGGTCATCTTTACAACAAAATGAAGATTGGTGCAGATGACAGGTGTCTATGTGGGGAGCATACCATAACCGTGGAACATATCCCATAATGATACGCTCTCTATCTATCTATCTTCAGTTCACTTATGTCGTTAGACGCCGTGGGGAGGTCCGACCTCCTTTGTTTCATATTTTTTTGGCAGGTGAAATTCCACTGGTGACTTGCCAGGTCAATCCCAACATCTTTAGTCCCTGGAATATTCGATCGCCTATTTCTGAGATTGGTGAAGATGGAAGCGTAAATTAGAGCAAGGTAGACCCGCAGCCTGTCAGGCGCCATCTAAGCCGCTCCTCTAACCATATAACCAAGACATGTTGTTATGGCCACACAGTCCCCATTTTGCGACATATTCTTTGTGGGGCGAGAATCCCTAGAATAATTTGAATAGATTTTTAAATTGACTTTTGACCAAGCAGCGGCCGTTAGGCCTACTCTTTTCGATTTCCAACCGCTAAGGTATTTTTAACTTGCGCGCCACTGCACACGGGTGTCTGGTCTCACTGTCTCCACCGGGATTTGTACCCCCGACCTCCAGCACTCGAGGCAAACACCTTACCTCAAGAGGGAACCACTGGGTTCCCCTCTCATATACTCTCATACAGGAAAAGAGAGAACAATACTGGTCTCTCGAGACAGATATTAGACAAAAGCTGTCCACAGATGAAGTCAAGATTCCTTAGCCACAGACACACACAAACACTCGATCTTCCCGATCTTTTCGAAGATCTTCGTAATACAAAGCTTTTGATAAATCTTGTTATTGTGTTTAACGTATCGATTCATCATCATCATGTGTCCTGTCGGTTGACGTTGGCGATCATAGATCACCATCCTCTCCTACTACGTGTCGTTTACCAATTCTCTTGTTGATTGTCGCACGTTTCATTTTCTCAGGCTGTTCAACATCTTCTCTCTGGACCTTCCTCTGTCTCTCTTTCCTGCTATCTTTCCCGTTGTCATGACGTGCTCCAAGCCGCCTCTTCCCATAACATTCCCGAAAAAGGTTGACTGCCTGGTTCTGATCCTTACAATGAGTTGTCTTTGTGTCTTTGTGTCCGCGTGTCTGTGTGTCTGTGTGTCTTCGAGTGTTGTATAATTACTCGTTCCTGCAGTCCTTGGGAGCCGCAGTATTCTTTTGGAAAATCACATCACCGCTGCTTCCAAAGATCTATGCACTTGCTTGCTGATTATCCATAATTTACTGTCATATGTCAGTGCTGGTTATGCATAGTATCCAAGGACTCTCTTTCTCAATTTCTACTGCAAGGTTTTCTTTCACAATATTCCTGTCAAGACCAATTTTGCCTGGGTTATTCTGCACTTTATTAGCAATTGCATCTGATGTTATGTATGTGCCCAGGTATTTAAATACATATTAACGTGTCTCAATTCGGTCCCTTCGCTTTGGAGCCTTTTAGAGCAAATAGAAGATTCCGGTTTCTTAGTCACTACCATTACCTCCAATTTCTTTTTTATTTAAAATTATGCCTTTCTTTTTTTTCTTTGTATAGATTATTTGATGAATTATCCTCTTCGATACCTGATGCAGATCTACACAAAACGACTCAATACACGCAGGAGACGAAATCTAGGATACTTCTAGTAAGGAGTTGCACAGAACAACTGACACACAACTACACAGTCAGGTACGATCAGCGATAATCCCCATCTTCTGCAGGGGAATTCTCCATAAATACAAATGTATTTTGTCACTGCACGCTCGGTATAAATTTGGTTTATTTCTAAAAACGTTTCGCTGAACACAAATCAGAATTTTGTCAGTCGGAAAGTAGTACGACAATACAAGTACTGACAATTAAAAATGAACATCCTTCGGGAAGCCTAAAATATAATGAATGGATATCAACATTATTTGTTTGGGTTTGCAAAACAAAGTTTGAATTGAAAAACGGGTCTCATTAGCGTTGGTGCTCTCGAACACTTTTTTTACTTGCATGATACGAGCACCTAATGCCATTAAAAGAGTACAGTGGTGCTCGATAGCACCAGGTTGAGAATACCTGATCTACACTATTCGCCATTTGCTGAGACGGACTGATCACCTATGGTTTTGCCCGGGGTGCAATGATGTCGATTCCAAACTGAACAGTCTACGATGGCTTGGTGGGAAGGAAGACAAACGTCTTGTCAGTGAATATATACTGATCAGACATGTTAGTCAGGTTCAGGCAAAATATACTGATCGAACATGTTAGTCAGGTTCAGGCAAAACTTTCTGGACAAGACCCTCACCTTGGCTTCCTAGTAGCATTTCTTGGAAACGGGCTGTTTTCATGGCAGCCTGGCTAACAAGGTGAGGGATCGACGTGATCACCGTAGTAGTGAGCGACACGCAAATGAAGTCAAGCATAGCACAACCACCTGGAGGACCCCGGTCCACCTTCATCAGCATGCTCGGGGTGTGAGGAAAGTTACGACAACCTGCCACTTAACGTCCTTTTTTAGGGCCCACAAAAGAGTAATCTTACTCATTAGGGGCATTCAACAACAACAACAACAACAACAACAATGGTTTGGTTATGGACTATCGTCGCATCATAAAAGACATTCTCTTTGAACTTTTTCTGTCCCTTAGATTTCATGTAGTGTTACAGTTAAAATGGCAATGTAGAAGATCCCATGAGCATTCTTTCTTCTTCTTTTCGCTTTTTGTTCTGATTGTGTAGTTTCAGCAACCGATTATGAAAAGGTTTCATGATCGGGCCCTAGTATGTGCTTCGTACACTGCGAGCTTAACTGCTTTTGTTATTTTTACTATCCATCTTTTGCGGGGTCGGGTCTTGGGTTTGTTTCCATTGTATCTGTATGGCATTGCTTTCTCGTGGATACTATCTGGTATATGTCACGTCCCCTGACCGAACTATTTGGTTTGCTATTACTTGGTGAGGTCCAGCGCTGGTGTTGTACCTGCTTGTCTCCTAATATCTTCGTTTCTGATTCTACCCATTCGTGTCATTCCAAGCAGTCATTTTAACTGTGATGTTACAATGTCTATTTTATCGTTGTTAATGTCCAATGGGATGGAAGGTAGTCGTTCAAGAGGCAGACAACGTTTTAAGTGGGTGGATAACATCAGGAGATGGACTGTACAAATCCTCTCAGATTGTACAATTACGGCAGGAGATAGAGTACACTGAAGATCCATCGCATCCAGCCTTCGATGCGGAGATGGCACCTGAACTGAACTGAATGTCCAAATATGGCACTGATAGCACAATGTGAGAAGGAATATTTTGTTACGTAACGTTGTTTTTTGTATCCAATCTCCCGTGCTTACATAGAAATATCGAGAACTTTTCCTCAATGATTTGGTTTGCTTTATTACATCTGATTTGGATAATCTGCTGAGATTATGTTACCCATGTATGTGACATTTGTAATCTATTTTTCTTGTTGGTTTTCTATAAATATTGTTTCAATTTTTTTATTTTTTTTGCAATCGTCATAAGTTCGGGTTTTCTTTGTGTTGATTTTGATACTGTAATCCGTACAGACTTCATTAAGATTGTTGATATGTTCCTGCAGTTGTCTTTCTGAGCTTGCTAGTAGTGCTTGTCAACGTCAAAGGGAAGTTCATTGAAGTGATTACTGATGTCGTTTCCCTCACTGATGCCTGCATACGTAGATATAAACTATATAAATATATCTCCATTTGTCAAATAGTAAAACAGTATGAAACATGCAAGAGCAACAACAAAAACTGTGCAATAAAAGCAATTGACGATGCAGACTTCTCCAATAAAGACTTTAAAGACCATGTGTTCTATTGTTTGAGACCCACTTGTTTGAAACGAATTAATGTCTGAACTAAATCTGCGTATCGTGCATGTATTTGAAACCAATTATTGATAAAATGACATCAACAAATGAAACATAAATATTTGTCGAAAATACACAACATATGACCAATCGAAAATATAATTTGATGTTTACTAGAACTTTTAAACATGTAAACAATTATATTTCAAAAATATCGTTTTACTGTTGAAACTGCGTCATGTAAACAGTCCTTTTCATGGACATATCCTGCAGAAAATCACGTTCCAGCATCCTCATTGGTGCATTTCTCAAGGGACAGTCCATTTACAACTAAACATCGGGTGGCGTAGGGAGCAGTGCAGCATATGGACTGAAGTAGTGAAACTAACCAATCTGATCAGGACTTGCTCTCTGATCAGGACTGGCCCTCTGATCAGGACTGGCCCTCTGATCAGGACTGGCCCTCTGATCAAGACTGGCCCTCTGATCATGACTGGCCCTCTGATCAGGACTTGCCCTCTGATCAGAACTGGCTCTCTGATCAGGACTGGCCCTCTGATCATGACTGGCCCTCTGATCATGACTGGCCCTCTGATCAGGACTGGCCCTCTGATCATGACGGGCCCTCTGATCAGGACTGGCCCTCTGATCATGACTGGCCCTCTGATCAGGAAAAAGGTGGTCTATACCAGCGCCAGATTCATCAGCCCAGAACCATACAGGGCCAGAAATACCGAGCTAGAGCATCTCCACTGGGCATGGTCCAACCAATCGTCCACTGGTCACTTTGTGACAAACCTTAACGATGGGGGACAGTGTTGGGACCCTCACAATATTGATTGCCTGCTTGGCTTCGTTCATTCCTAATCTCCCGCTACGAAACACTGAAAGGGCTTGTATCAGAATGCAGTCCAGAGAACGGAATGCGTTGTGTCGTAGTTTACAGCTTGACTGCGATATTTGCACCTTTCGGTCCAACACATCCGACTTCAGCAAGCATGTTTTGAGTACCGGGTTAGCATTCCCTCTTCGATGCCTTCTTCCAAGCCAGTATGCGTGTAAAAAAAAGTAAAGTATCCCACAGCATTACTGGGGAATGAACCCAGGATGTGAAGCCAGCGTGCTAACCACTGCGCTACGCGGCTCAACTGTGTAGGGGTAGAAGGGTTAATTATGAACTATGAACTATGCAATTAATTTATTCAGGAACCGCTTGGTTATTTTTTGGTTTTGTTTATTTGATGGAAACTGGTTGTCTATAAATTCTACAGAGCCTTCTAAACCATAATAAATATATTAAGTTTTAAGTAACATATAATACTTGTCACATAATCAAATAAGAGTCTCAACTTCCGTTTCCAAGTCATCTAAAAAGTCTTTCACGCAGACAACGAAACAAAATGTATGTTTAAAGTCGCCTGTCTGGCTTCCTGTAATGAATAATTGGGAAATAAATGGCCACTGTGGGGAGACGTTTGACCTCAAAGAGCTCTCTGCGACATTCAACGGTACATATGGATGGCCACTGTCCGGATTATACAATTTTAATAGTTTTTTTTCCTACTCAAGACCCTATTTACAAATGTTTCAAACCACATATCTGTTTATTCATTTTCTTGTTTTCCATGTTCGAGAGTTACATAATGGCACTGACTTGACTGACATTGAAATGCTTTTTTTTTTGTTAGACTAATATTTATTTTTTTGTTTTCGAAATAAACGCTCCTGATACATGGAAAATACTTGGTCAACTATGAAGAAGCAAAAGGCATAATAAAATAGCAACACAATGTGGAGTGACAACAAGGAAGCACAAAGCAGAGGACGGATACTACTAGTTCATCTCCGAACTGACACAACATAATAAGACACCACCTGTACACCTAATTCAAGATAGGTACCACCAGCCTGTGTTACTGTGGCCTGGCAAGCATAACTGCAGCACATGTACTTCAAGACTGTTCCCGGCACACAGGTCTGAGAATAAGGATGTGGCCCACGTTGACTCCCCTCGAGGTGAAACTGTACAGCGGTGTTGTGACCCTGACAAAGACAGCAAACATTACTAAAGAGTCCCAGACTAAATGAGCGATGATCGCAGAAGAAGTAGTATTTTTTAATTTGGTTGCGTTTGCCCTATTTCTCTATTCTCCAAGACGGTGAGCGCTGCACTGTTTTTATTTTGCGCCTGTCGGCCCAGTGCATCCGACTTCGGCATTGATTTTATGTAAGGGTCTGCTTCCTCTTGCATAAGGATTTGCCTCCCCAGGTTAAGGGCCGGTGATGTGATTGGGGAGCGAACAACTAGCCCAAGCCGACCCCTAGTCGTTTTTTTATCAACATCAATATTTATACCTGATACTCTTATCTATATTGCTACACACATTTAACAATGTGTGAGGACACTTGAAGTAACAAAAGTTCTAGAATAACATCACCACTTCCTGGTCACACAAGCACGTCATGTGACCCTTGTGTGCCAAACACAATGTTCACGAAAAAGAACGTTTTTTACCCAATAGAGTTGACTGTTTCTTCATGCTCTCTCTCTCTCTCTCTCTCTCTATCTCTCTATATATCTATCTATCTATCTATCTCTATCTCTCTCTATCTCTCTATCTATCTATCTATCTATCTCTATCTCTCTCTATCTCTCTCTATCTCTCTCTATCTATTTCTCTATCTCTCTATCTCTCTATCTATCTCTATCTCTCTCTCTCTCTCGTTCTCTCTCTTTCTCTCTCTATCTCTCTCTCGCTCTTTCTCTCTATATATATATCTTTCTTTCTCTCTCTTTTTCTCCCTCTTTCTCTCTCTCTCTTTCCCTCTCTCACTCTCACTTTCTCTGTCTTTTCTCTTTACTCTTTCTCTCTCTCTCTCTTCTCTCTCTCTCTTTTTCTCTCTTCTCTCTCTCTCACTCTCTCTCACTCTCTCTCTATATGTGTTATAAATACCTCAAACCGCACAGTTTGTACCACGTGAGAGAAACTTTGAAGGCTCATCAAAATCTCGCATTCGAAAGTGGATTTTGAAGGCCGAAGTATTGTGCAACATTATGACGTTTTCCACCTTTGATCCTTGTACTTCCTTGTCAGTGAGTTCTTGCTGTTTTCAGTTGTTCCTTCTTATGAAAGCCTTTATTTGATTGTGGTATCTTGTTTTGTTTTTGTTTTTTTAATTTATGTTGCAAATCCTCAATCTGATGTTATGAAGGCTTCAATGTTCTTGTCATGTGTAATTATTTTAGTGAACATCAATTTTTTTTTAATTAATCTCAAATTTATTTTGTATTTACCTTTAGTTACGGCCAGAGATTTTGTTGAGTAAATTGTTTTTTCTTGCTTAGATGTTTGCCTCACTAGTTTCTACTGGCGGAGTCGCGCCCATTCCACCCCAAACCATAGTCCATTGGGCGATATCAGGATGCATAAACCAGTGCTTTGATGCATGTGTGCGTCTGTATGTTCCTATGCAAGGTTTGTGCGCCCTCAGAAGCTAGCCTAACCAAAGTGCAATGGAAGGGCTTTACCATGAGAGCGCGTCTGAAAGTTGTGCAAGAGTGTTGTTGAGTAAATATATATATATATACTTTATTTGCTTTAATTAGAGGTCTTGATTTACTGAATTTCCAAACTCACATCATTCTATCAGCGATGTGCATTCTTACGCCAGTACTTCCATCGTTCCAAAATGTCTATTACTTCCCTTTATTCTCTGTTTGGTGAAACGTTTTTTTGATTCTAAAAAATTTGTCTCCGCGTGCTTTTCCAGTTCTTTGATTGTCACATGACTTTCAGACTGACGGGCCACACGACTATCCGGCTGACGGGCCACATGATTTTCCGGCTGACGGGTCACATGATTTTTTCACTGACGGGCCACATGACTTTCCGGCTTACGGGTCACATGATTTTCCGACTGACGGGCCACATGACTTTCCAACTGACGGACAAATGACTTTCCAACTAACGGGCCACATGACTTTCCAACTGACGGGCTCCATGACTTTCTGACTGACGGGTCACAGGACTTTCCGGCTGACGGGCCACACGACTTTCCTGCTGACAGGCCACATGACTTTCCGACTGACGGGCCACATGACTTTCCGGCTGACGGGCCACAGGACTTTTCCGACTGACGGGCCACATGACTTTCCGGCTGGCGGGCCACATGACTATCCGACTGACGGGCCCCGTGTTCCCCGAATCTCTTATTTACGGTTCACGAAATGTTTTGAAAATAGATAAACCAAATGTATACCAAGCGCGCAGGGATAAAATACATTTACATTTCTGAAGATAATTTTTGCTGCAGCAGACATGGATTATCGCCTAACTACGTACTGGTGTGTCAGTTATTCTGTGCTTCTGCGTACTAGAATTGTGGTAGGTTTCTGTCCTTTCGTTCTTGGAGTCGTGTTGTACTCAGTTTTGTGTAGATCTACCTCAGGTATCGCAGAGGATTATCCATCTACAGATGGATCTGCCTCGGTGAGCGGTAAAAGGGAAAACAGTGGAATCTACATTGAACACTCCAATGGTGACATAGAAAATCATTAGGTACCAGCAGGAGAGACTTGTACAAATTTCATAGCTGAAGCAAGAGCTGTTCATGCAGCAACTCAGATTATTATCAGTGAAAACATAAATAAAAGCGGTCATTCTAACAGACTACAGGAGTGTACTCCAAGCCATCTAAAGCCTCAAACAAGATAGACTCCAGGAGCGTACTCCAAGCCATCTAAAGCCTCAAACAAGATAGACTCCAGGAGCGTACTCCAAGCCATATCAAGCCACAAACAAGATAGACTCCAGGAGTGTACTCCAAGCCATCTCAAGCCACAAACAAGATAGACTCCAGGAGTGTACTCCAAGCCATCTAAAGCCTCAAACAAGATAGACTCCAGGAGTGTACTCCAAGCCATCTCAAGCCACAAACAAGATAGACTCCAGGAGTGTACTCCAAGCCATCTCAAGCCACAAACAAGAAAGAATACATCGGAGTGTACTCCAAGCCATCTGAAGCCACAAACAAGATAGACTACAGGAATGTACTCCAAGCCATCTCAAGCCACAAACGAGATAGACTACAGGAGTGTACTCCATGCCATCTCAAGCCACAAACAAGATAGACTACAGGAGTGTACTCCAAGCCATCTCAAGCCACAAACAAGATAGACTACAGGAGTGTACTCCAAGCCATCTCAAGCCTCAAACAAGATAGACTCTCCCATGAAATGAAATACAACATAGAATTGCTGTCTCAAAACACAGATTTAGTCCTAAAATGGATTCCGGCCCACCGAGGGATCCCTGAAAACGAAAAAGCAGATGAGCTCGCAAAAGCCGGAAGTGGCGGCAAGCATATTCTCCATCCACAGAGCTATAAAGAAACAAAGACACGCATCAAACGATCCATGAGGACAGAATGGAGAGAACAGCACAAAGAATACAAGCCAGAAAATGACAGCATAGACAAACTTGGCAGAGATGGGCAGACAAAGATCTTCAGACTCAGAACGGGATATTGTAGACTCAAGGCCCACCTCCACAGAATGGGTCTTAGAGATACCGCCATGTCCGATTGTGGAGCGCCCAAGCAAACATCTGAAAATATTCTGCAAGAATGCCCTACCTATGCAGGCCAAAGAGAGGTAGTCTGGCCTGGGGCAGCAACCATGCTCGAAAAGCTGTTGGGGACCGACGAAGACCTGAAACACACAGTCTCCTTCGTGAACCTCACCTGACTAGAAGCATAGCATCAGTTGATCGAAGAAGAAGAACAAGAAGATAATCAATCAAGTTATTTGATATATTAAACAAGATGGCAAGCAAGATGGCAAGCTGTATCAGCAACATTGCATTAGGAAGATCTTCGGAAAGATGAAGTGGTTGTGTGTAACAAATATATATGCCCAAGGAATATAACAACTGCTTCTTCGCCCTTCCTCCACAAATCTTTGTCATGGTTTCTCTTACAACGGAAACTTGTTTGTAAGGCAGTCCTATCTCCAGCTTTTGCCTCAAATATGTCTCGCGCGGCCAGTATTGTTCTCTCATTTCCTGTGTGAGCATGCAGATGTGTAGATGCGTTATACGGTAATATTATTCTCCCCACATGGACACCTATCATCTTTCCAAATTCTCATTTTGTTGTAAAGATGACCCGTGCTCTTCTTTGGAAAATAATACGTCACAAATAGTATTCATGCACGCATGAAGATAGCTTCTTGAATAGTCTCTCATTATTTGTAATAATGCTCTAGAACGTCTGGTTATCATAGTTATAGAACACTTGCTTTTTATGGCAAAGGTACGAGGTGCGATTCCCAATAACTGCGAGTTTTTTTGGTTGACGTAAATGCGTACTTGATCTTTTGGAAAGGGAACTAGCCACCCCACCTCATTAAAAAAAAACTGTGAAATCGCACAATGAAGTCGCTTTCATTTCATTTCTGACAGAAGTGCAATATACAGGACTACCTTTACCTTTAATCTTATTTCGCTACGTCAATCACATCACAGGCCGCAGAAGTTGGCTTGACAAGCCGTGAATTTGAGAACCACTTGCTATGTGTGACAGTAGCGATCATCGAAGTGCGTCATTAGTATAAAAAGTCGTTCTTAGATCGATATACGGTTAATAAGGACTGTCCTCTGCAGCTGACAAACAAGAACTGCATGCGGCATTGAGATAAGATCAACTTTATGTGTAAGAGACATTAATTGCATAACAGCTAGAGAAAAATTTGTAGTGCATTTTTCCGAACTCTGTATAACATTGTTTCTATAGATACCGTTTTGTCCGAGTTCTATAAAGTCTGGGACTTTAGTGGATCTACCGACACGTTTAAAACAATCGTCGCGCGGATTATTTGAACAATCATTTCGCATGTTTGCTCACTATATTATATAAGTGCAGAGACTGTAAGCCAGGAGATATGCCCGTTCTATGCTGTTTGAAGTCAAATCTTCCATGCGTAGACAACGTTACAACATGATCTAAAAATGATTTCAGCACTATTTTGTTACGGATTCAACAACTCGTTTGATCTTCCGTTGTGTTTAGTTTTGTGTCTTCTGAAGTATAGCGACGAACTAATTCGGTTCAATTATTTTAGTGTGTGTGTGTCTTCTGAAGTATAGCGACGGACCAATAGGGTTCAATTATTTTAGTTTGTGTGTGTCTTCTGAAGTATAGCGACGGACCAATACCGTTCAACTATTGTTGTATAGACAGAGTCTTAATACCATATTGAATACATTAATGGAACGAATAGTTTAAGGCAACCGTCCAAGAGTAGTAGAACTTGAAGAGATTCCAGAAAACGCTATTAGATTGTTGCACCGCCAATACACATGATGTAGAATAGGTTTGAGATACACTACATCCGGACATTAATGCGGAGATGGCAACTGAAATAGTTAGTAGGAGAGCAGCAAAGAAGACGCCTAACAGGCCGCGGGTCTAACTTTGCTCTAGTGTTTTAGTTCGTTATGGATGCCACGAGACCACGGATTTGACTGGAATTCACACTAGTCAACGACTTACACTTATATCCACGGAAGCGTGTTGCTGTTTTTCATTTGGCTTTGTTATTTCGTTAATTTTTTTGTGTTCTTTTTTTCTTCGATTATCCTGTAATGGTCATCGGCTACATTAAATAGTATTTCGATTACCATGTGTCGTATTTCCATGCTCTAATCCTCTATTTACACAGAGTGTCGATTTAATGTGGCTGTGAAATGTACACACGGAACAATAATGGACTAAAACATGGCCTGGGGTAGATTGAGCCTTGCCCGGTAAGCAATGGGTCCAAGAAACATCACTCACACCCTGAGTTATGCCCCTGCGACCACTTCCGGTTGCGGGAAAGACAATCCAAAAATTGTTGCATTCAAACTTTGCAGTCTTCTAAACCAGTTTTCTGTTTCTAAGAATCGGCGTCACTGAAATCCAGGCATACCCAAAGGTGCGCAAAAAGCGCAGTGTCTGAATGCTGATGGTCACTGTAGCTCCGCTGGTTGTACCCTCTTTGCTTCGTCTTCACATGCGCCCCACTCAGCTCGAGCCTCGTTTGATGTCAAAACTTTGCAGTCTGTTGATTGCTGATTCATCTATTTCGGTGTCCTCATCTAACAGACGGCCATTGATTGATTTCAAAATGTCTCTCCTATCCATCACTAACGTGCCCATGATGGGAGCTTGTGAAGCCAAGATGTCAGCTCTTTCGTTGCCCTGAACCACAGAAGGACAAGGACAGTAAGTCAACGTGCCCATGATGGGAGCTTGTGAAGCCAAGATGTCAGCTCTTTCGTTGCCCTGAACCACAGAAGGACAAGGACAGTAAGTCAACGTGCCCATGATGGGAGCTTGTGAAGCCAAGATGTCAGCTCTTTCGTTGCCCTGAACCACAGAAGGACAAGGACAGTAAGTCAACGTGCCCATGATGGGAGCTTGTGAAGTCAAGATGTCAGCTCTTTCGTTGCCCTGAACCCCAACATGCCAGAACAGTAGATCCATGTCAACTTCTGGAGGTTTGATGCTTCAACAACTGCTATCCACTCATACCTCATCCATCCGTTATGTACCTTCAGAAGTACGGCATGCGCGTTAGTCATGGTGATTGCCCGTATTAAAATGGGCTCAAATTAGCCATCTTAACGATGATTCTCTGTTTATTCTAAATTAGTATAATGACATTAAGTTAAGTTGTCGCTTTGTGACAACTAACCATCCTGATTATAAGAATGACCTTTTTCATTGGTGGTGACATCGATGCCTTGTCGGTTCCAGACGTTCGCTTCCAGCCTCTGAAACACAGAGCTTGTCTTTGCATCCTGTTGTTGACTTCGGAGTCGCAGTTCGCTTCTCTACTACGGGTACTGCCTAAATAGATTAAGCTATCTACTGCCTTGAGACGTTAGTTCTGTACAGTAATGTTTGGTTTGCTGAACGGCTTATAAGGGGCAGGTTGGAAGAGTAACTCAGTTTTTTTAGCATTGATTATGATACCAAAACTACTGCATGTTATAGAAAACTCCGTCATGGTAAATTGCAAATTTTGATCCTCTAACTAAAGGATATAGAAGAGTGCAAGTAGTCACATGGGAAACACTGCCGTCAGTGATGAAGTATAAGAGATTGTATTGTACTAGTTCTTAGAATGTTGTGATGTGGAGTAAAAAAATTACCTTCCTCGTCGAATTGCCTCCGTTAACGTTAATCAGGGTGAACTATAACGTGCCGAGAGCGGCAATCAATCTCCGTCCCATTGCTGTGAGAGGCAAATACTCAAACTTTTCTGTCACTCAGAATCTAAAGAATATACATTTATAAATGCAAATATATATTGGACAGTCCGGAACAAGGGAAGCCATATACAAGACTGATGAGCCACATAACTGTTATAGTTTACAGAGAATAGTGGAATGTATAACAATCACTATACAAACCAAGTCACCTAATGAGCATGTGAGTCTGTCCGGAATGTGGTAATTCCGTTTCATCTTGACATAACATAACATAACATACAACGTGCCTGAATACCTGGACTAACTAACATGAACATATTTCTACAGTTTACCGCCGTTACGTTGCTTGTACCTTTGTCAGCTCAACTGCTGATGAGAGGATTACTTCGGAATAGTAGCAAGGATGACCTGACCAATCAAAAACCGTTTATACAGCGGGATAAAGAAGGAAAACGCTGGCTGGGTATTGAAGACCTTCAGGCCTACACAGACTGGACAATGATAGCCGAAATTACGGGGTACCTTTGGGCGACATACAACGAGTTGAATGACAAGGCCATCAGTGCTAGCAGCGAGGTGGTTGTTGTGATGTTTGGTAATAAAACATGGCGAGCATCGAATGTGCTAGAAGACATCGTTTCTAAATCTCTTTCTGGTGTGACCTTTTTTTATTATAATTTCGAGGACCGAGATGTAAATGCAAAATATTCATTACATCATTTGACCCAGCATAACAGAGTGAGAAGCGTGTTTCTACTTGCTGACGAAGATTATCCAGGTTACGTAACCCGTTTGCTAGAATATGTCTCCTTTACCTGGATCTTTCAATGGACATCATTAATCCATACAGCAGAGTGGATGATAGTTACCACAAACCATACTCTCCTTGACACCTTAACCTCCAACAAAATAGCGAATGTAGACTTTATTACTCTTCTCACAATCGTACCCGGAAGTAGTTTAACTATTTCCCAGAAGTCGCGCAAGAACAATTTGAGAACGATTTCACAATGGACCTGGGTCGGTCATCGTGAAGAAAGACCTTATTGTGTCGGTACTAATAGGGACGTCCTGGAATCCATGAAGCGTAAAGTTCGACTTCTCTATACGCGTGGACAGTTGCGAGCAAGCGCCACGAGATATTTACAGTCACAAAAGTCTGTTTTAGATGGTCTTCGTCTTCCTGTATCCTTGTTCGTTGCAGAAGAGAATCTCGTTACGGAAACAATTGTTAACAACACCACGGTGTTTGACGGTTACAGCATTGCTTTGTTGAAAATATTTGCCTCGTCAATGGGCTTTACGTACGACATTCACCTCGTCCAGGACGGGGGATATTATGGCTCGTGGTACGAAGATAAACATTCAACAGGAATTACAGGTAGCGATGTTTGTTTTACTGGCATTGATTCTTGTTTTTTAACAACTTCTTGAGTTATTCTCTCATATTGTCTACCCGATTTATAATTCACAATGGCTATTTTGTTTTTCATCATGAAGCATATTTGTTAGTGAATTAAAGGATATTTGAGTTTGCAATAATAAGTTTTCAATTTAAATTCAGTCAATTGATATTGTCATAATAAGGACAAGTATTCGTTTATATCAATAATAATAGGTGGCCGTCACTAGCGAAGATAATGGCACGTCAGAAGTAGGCATATTGCTGGGACTTGCGGGTAAATAGAATTAAGTTAGTATTCTTTCTATAATACTCCAAGGTTTCTCGCAAATTGTCTGTCAGTTTATTTATTTGTATAGTTGGTTTATTTCTTTATATGTTGTCGTGTTTGCAGTTTCAATTTGTATTATAGGCTTATTATTTTATATTTATCAATTATTTACGTTGGCTGTTTATGCCAAACAAGACGACACCTTCCATCTTCAACGCTTGCGATCCTTTGTTGATCTTACAGGGAGGTACAGAGTGGCAAATGCACAGTCGCACCGGTCTCTCAAGCATGTGCACTCTTCTAAGGCAGCGAAGACTGCGATGACTTGGTCATGTTCGTCGCGCAAAGATCGTCACATTCCCAAAGAAATCTTTAAGGACAGTTGGTGGACGGCAAAAGATAAATCCGCCAACAATAGCTGAGGTTCAAAGATGTGTGTAAGCGGGACATAGAGGCACTGGACTTGAGTCTGGCATCCCGGGAAGACGAATCTGCAGACCAATCCAAGTAGAGATGTACCACGAAGAACCATCTCATGTTGGGGGAAAAGAAACTCTTGCAACACGGAGAAGTGAAAAGACAACGTCGCAAGCAAAAAGAAACGAAAGGTTTATTAGAGAGTTACCCCACCAAGGTTGCATCACATGAAGTCAGTAATGACGGAAAGAGACTAATTCTTCTAACATACTGTCTGATTTGATCTTTTCCAGTAGTTTGGTGACGTTCATAATAATAATGATGTTCTCTTCGGCATCAAAGGCCAGATACGACGATCGACTACTACAATGTCTTAACTACTGAGGAGTGTTTGTGCGTAGTGTGTTGACCGAAATCCATACAGACTCCTCAGGTGGAGCCCAGTACTCCGCTGCCCCGGAATGAGGACCGCGAGGAGTGTGTGTTGAACCAATGTTTGTGTCGGCTTTCCTTGTCTGTCCGTGTCGGACTTTCTATTTCTTCACGTTCCGCCCCCGTGGCATCTGGATTGTGTCCACCTTCGGGTCATCCTGACACTTGCTGTGCTGAAAATATGAGGTTGGGAGAGGTATGGTGTAACCTCCGATGGGAGGGGCCAGGAGTTATGCGGCTTCAGTCCACGTAGCAAGGCCCTTGAATAGTTATTACCTGGGCTGAATTATGTGGTGCAGTCACATGAAACGCTGAACGCCATATTATACTGTTTTCTCGCTATTTAAGCCAGGCACAAAATGGATAACAACAGGATAACCGAGAGAAAGCACATGAATTCTACAGAATAAAGTCCTTGATACCACTTGGGGAAGGAGTTGGGAATTATAATCCGAACAGGAACTAGCAAACTTGAGAAAACGACACAAACACCGGAGCGAGTCGAGAGCGCAGCCAGTCAGACGCGGCCATCTTACTTTACCCCCCCCCCCCCCCGTACTGTCATATTACTGATAAGAAATAATATAAACACAGACTATGACAAGGGCGAAGATGCAGCACAGTGAAGGAGCTGATAGCAGCAAGCAACTCATAACTGGCTACTTGCATCAAAGTCGTCAAACCAGAGCTGACAAAGACCCTATATCGCTTCAACGTAGTGGCCCTGGAAACAGACTGCACTCTAGTAGTATGGCTAAAAGAATAGAGATCACATAGGAAATGTAAACCTGGTCCTAACAAGGTCGGGCTGAAACTTGATGTGGCAGGCCAAGAGGCGCAGTTAGCGTTGCCTCGCTGTAAACTACAACACGACTTTCTTTTCAGAACGAATGCCAGAGAATAAGAAGAACAAGAAGAACAAGAATAAGAAGAAGAAAAAGAACAAGAGGAAGAAGAAGAAGAAGAAGAAGAAGAAGAAGAAGAAGAAGAAGTAGAAGAAGAAGAAGAAGAAGAAGAAGAAGAAGAAGAAGAAGAAGAAGAAGAAGAAGAAGAAGAACAAAAAACAAGAAGAAGAACAAGATGAAGAAGAACAAGAAGAACAAAAACAAGAAGAAGAACAAGTTAAGGAGAAGAAGAAGAAGAACAAGAACAAGAACAAGAACACGAAGAACAAAAACAAGAAGAAGAACAAGTTAAGGAGAAGAAGAACAAGAACAAGAACAAGAACAAGAAGAAGAAGAAGACCACGAAACGTTGCACTGTTTTTCCCCCTAAATGCCATGTTGAACAATGTTTCAACAGGCCATCTGGCGAGAAGAGAAGCAGCCTTCACAACGATGCCCATGTCAATGGTGGAGAACCGTAGAGGCCGGATTGACATCGTACCTATTACCCTAACAACGGATAAGGTAACATTCATCTACAAACTTCCGGACGAGGATATTGACAAAACCTACATCTACATAATTAAACCACATTTTTTCTTCATGTGTGTTGGGCCCATCATGGCTGCCTGCATGCTCGGAGCTGTACTTCATGTTGCGACAGATTCGTGCAAGTTTGCGGCTCCTAGAACTTTCACAACGCGGGATTTAAGGTATGCAGTTTTTTTGCTTTTTTTTTTGTGTGTGTAAAAATAGAATACTTGTTTGGTATCTTTGAAAAGTTAAGTGGCTTGGCTTGGCTTCGTTCGTTCTCAATCTCCCGCTACCAAACCCAGAAAGGGTTTAAGTAGCAGAATGTAGTCTAGAGAACAGAATGCGTTGTGTCGTAGTTTACAGCTTGACTGTGATATTTGCACCTTTCGGTCCAACACATCCGACTTCAGCAAGCATTTTTGTAGAACCGGGTTAGCATTCCCTCTTCGATCCCTTCTCCTTAGAGAGTCTGTTCTGTTGCAGCCTGTTATCCAGGATCACCGCGTGGAGGTGTAGAAGGGTCTTGGCAGCTTTGGTTCGATGGCCCTGACGCTAGCAGTCAGCTATGGGTCGCTGACCACTGCAGCTCATGTGCTGCTCAGCATCTTGATCCAGAAAAGTTAAATGCTTTGGATCTCTCTCTGTGGGGGTAGCAGCATGCTCATTTTGATATTTGGTCGAGAATGTTTTAGATTTCTGAAAAAATGGAGAAGAAAAATGAATGAAGATGGTGGGAAAGATTGTTTCCCCTTGTTGCAACAGTTAAGTCTAAATGTCTTAAGTTGATTTCTCTCGCAATATAAAATCTGTTTTCTTAAAGCATCTATCACAGCTTATCAAGTTTGAAAAATACTTTAAAGATGATAATATTGACAATTTCTCATGGATTCTAAACCTATTTAAGCTACATCTGAATTACGTGTGTAGAAGAAGAATATCTTATTGAGCTGTCCTGCGATAGTACACTAAAGAGAAAATTTGACAGCTTGGAACTAATTGACTTTTGTGTATTAGTAAAATATTAATATCTTCTGCTAAGTGGAAGACTTTATGAATCTTAATTCCATTTGCAACATCATATTTGTGCGGAGAATGGTTTTTGGCAGTCGCTGTGATTAAAAAGCAAGTATCGTGCGAAAATCGATGAGGAGCAGGAAATGAGGGTGGCTGTGTCTAGTTTGATTCCAAGATTTGAGATGATGTGCAGTGAACAATAGGCTAGTCCGTCCTATTAATTACGATTATTCAATGATATGATCATTCAAGATTTGTACTTATTTACTTTAAACATAAACTGTTTGTGAATTTTAAATACGTGTTTTATTAATTATTTTTTTTGCAGTTAACCAATCCTAACCGCATCAGCGCACCGCAGCTGTTAAGTTGGCTTATTTTCTGACTCGAGGAGCGGCGGACAAAAACCGATGGAAAATCATGACAGAAATGGTTTTTGCGTTGCACCTGATTCCACTGACGGAAGAAACATTGTAATAGGCAACAAGCAACTATCAGACTAGCTGGGAAGACATCAAACTGGTTCGCGGTGCACAAGGAAATAAGACAGTGGTGCATACTCTACCCTTATCAGTTCAATATCTGAGCAGAAAACATCATAGAAATGTCAAGAATGGCAAAGTGTTGACAGCTGTAAGGAAATAGCACAACTAAGAACTAAGATGATACAGTTGTCCTTTCAAAGAGCAATGTGGGATTGGGACAGATAATCCTGCCAGGTTAAACGAAACAGCAAGGATGTGCTTTTTCGTTCGTCTTCAGAAATCGACTTTAATGACTGACGAAGGCAGCAGTAGACTTGATGCTCCGTGCGCTTCCGTACAGCTTCCCGTGGATGGACACAGGCTGTAATAAATGGCTACTTATTTTATCGGTATACGATAGGCAGGACTGCAAAATGTTTTCTGCTGTCATGGGGGCTGTGGCGCAGGTACAGAGGTCCGAAGTATCAATCTTGAACTTAACATGGAACAAAATATATTTATAAACACAGGCAATGAGCACTGACAGAGCGAAAACTAGACCTAAAGTTGTCCTAGAGAAGCTAACAGTTCAGAACTTCACACGTTTTGAATACCTCGGTTCTTCTATATCCAGCAATGGCGATTGTCACAAGGAGATATCGATAAGAATGGCCGTGTCGCTACAAAGCTTAACTAAAATTAAAAACGTATGGTATAACAACAACCAAGCTCCTTACAAATTGTATCTTCTGGCTTGTAACGCACGGATGTGAGACATGGCTACCATGCATATCCTATGAAAGAAGATCGAATCCTTCGACCTAAAATTCTACAGAACGGTGCTTAAAATACTATGGATAGCGAACAAGAGAAACTCTGAAATCCATAAGAAGCTGGATCTGGATATAGAATAAAGCTGGCTAGTAAACGACATTGCATCTAGGAAGTTAACATACTTCTGCCGCATCAAACGTCACAATGACCTAGATAGAACGAGGGCATGGGGCTGGCAAATGAGACAACGGCAGGCCCAGGAGAAGATGGATAAGGGACATTATAGAGGCTCTGAGGTTGACAGTGACAGAGGCGGGAAAGCTGGTCATGAAACGAGTGTCTTACAGATCGGTTGTCATGAGAGTGGCGTTCTGCAAAGGGCCTGCTACTTGATGATGATGATGATGATGATGATGATGATGAGTTATTAAAGCCACCAGTATAGTTTCTGGTAAGCAGAGAATTATTCAAGCCACCAGTAAAGTTTCTGGTAAGCAAAGAATTATTAAAGCCACCAGTATAGTTTCCGATAACCAAAGAATTATTAAAGCCACCAGTATAGTTTCTGGTAAGCAAAGAATTATTAAAGCCACCAGTATAGTTTCTGGTAAGCAAAGAACTATTAAAGCCACCAGTATAGTTTCTGGTAAGCAGAGAATTATTCAAGCCACCAGTAAAGTTTCTGGTAAGCAGAGAATTATTCAAGCCACCAGTAAAGTTTCTGGTAAGCAGAGAATTATTCAAGCCACCAGTAACGTTTCTGGTAAGCAAAGAATTATTAAAGCCACCAGTATAGTTTCCGATAACCAAAGAATTATTCACTGCATCTTTTCAATCATGTCCACTAAATAGGGTGGTGTATAGAGGTAGCAACCTCATCGTGTAAAGAACTTGCTGCATAATTCACCACTGGGAAAGCACACAAAAAGCTTTGTCGCATGAGCCTTTTAGTGGCTTAGTGTCATATGTATGCTTCGTGGGGAGCGAAATAGACACAAGAAGCATATTGAAAATGCCGTGGCAATTTTTTTTTTGCTCATCAATTCTTCTTCTTCTTCTTCTTCGTACGCAGTCAGACAGTAACCATTATTTTTTTCGAAAAAAAGTGGCGGTCATCCTGAGGCTTTCGACACTGCCATAGAGCTTGTCTTGCAGTTCCACTGGTGATGGCCACATCTGCTCTCTCTGATCCTCGTATGTCGGGCAGTTCTGCAGCAGATGTTCAGCGGTCATTTTACCGGTACCGCACGGGCATTCGTCGGTACCACCTATCTTCAATTTGTTGAATAGGTAGTACCTCAGTCTATTGTGGCAAGTGCGAAGTCTGAAGACAACGACCTGCTCTCTTCGGTTCAACTGGTAATAGGCATCGTTTTTGGTGTAACCAGTATGTTGGGTTTCCCATTTGGTCATGTATCTGGCTTTGATAAGCCGTTTTGACTCTTCGTACGTCATACTAGTATCTGTTTGTGGTAGTCTTGCACCTTCTTTTACCAGTCTGTCTGCCTCCTCGTTGCCTTGGATGTTGCAGTGTGATGGGACCCACTGTACCACTACCCTTTTTGGTGCGGACTGCTGGCACAGTTTGCAGAGTGCTGCTCTGAAGTCATTAAGCTCAGTGTTTTTCTGGCTTTTTAGCGCTGTGACTACGGCGAAAGCATCTGTAAGCAGGACTATATGGCTTTCATTTTCTTTGTGTGTCACTATTTCTTCCACTGCCACCCTCAGTGCCTCTGCCTCCGCTCTGAAATTGCTTGTGTACTTACCAGTAGCGAATGACAGTGTTATTTGTCTGCCATTTGGTAGGTTCAGGAATGCTCCTGCCCCTCCGTTCTGTGTAGTGTTTGTTACAGAACCGTCGGTGTATGCATGGGTCCAGTCCATGCTTGGGTAGCTTTTCGATATAAAGCTTAGGGTAGTATCTCTCCTTTCTTTTTCAGTCTGGCAGTTTCTGTTTCCAATACCTGGTATATTTTCTACCACCTCTGGAAATATATCCTGCCTCCAGGTAGGTTTTCGTACAGTAGTGATGTGTTTTGGAGTTGTTAGTGCGTTTATGGGATCTTCGTGCATCTTTGCTTTGGCTATTTCTGCAAACTTTCTCCGCTTTAGTTTCCCATTTCCCAAATTGTTTAGTCTCTGGTGCATTGGATGGTCCGTCAGTCTTCGGAGTTTCTCTGACTGCAGCTGGACTCTGCAGTTTCTTCTATCGGTCATGGATTGCAGTTTTGTAATCTTTTCAAGTTCTACAATTGGCGTTGACTTCATGCCTCCTGTTATAACTCTCATGGCTTGGTTTTGAAGTTTGCTAACTTTATCGAAGTTCGCCTTTGCTGCTGTTGTCCATGCCGCAATGCCATACTCGAGAACTGGTCTCACTCTTCCAGTGTACAGTTTCTTTAGTATGCCTTCGTCTGCTCCCCAGCTTGTGCCAGCAAGTTTCCTCATGATTGCCATTCTTTCTCTGGCTCTCATTCGGTTTCTCTCGATCTGACTTTTCCATGTCATGCGCCGATCAAATGTGACTCCCAGATAGGTTGGGTTGTCGTTTGGCTGCAGGAATTTGCCATTTAAACTTAATTTGTTATTTTGGGGTTTTATTGAAAGCGAGAATATTGTGCATGTGGTTTTCTCCTCGTTTATTTTGACCAGCCATGAGTTCGCCCACTCTTCCAGCGATGTTAGGGCCTGCTGCATCCGATTTCTTGCTATGGTGAGATTCTTTTCAGAGGTCCACATAGCCAGATCGTCTGCAAACATTGAGCTATGGACTCTCCTTGGTATATTCTATGTAATGTCGTTTATATATACCAGGAAGAGTGTGGGTGACAGTACTCCCCCTTGGGGTACTCCCTGCTCGAGTGTCACCTTTTTGCTCATCTGCCCTTGTACTTGGACTCTGGCCGTTCTTTGTTTGAGGTAGTAGTTGATCCACTTGTACATTTTCCCACAAACATCACTTCTTCTTAGCTTGACTCTAAGTCCGTCTTTCCAGACTTTGTCAAATGCCTTTTCCAGATCCACCCAAACAGCTACTGTGTGTTTCTGTGCCTGGTAGGCATCTTCTATTTCCTGGGCTATGAGGATGACCTGGTCCTCAGTGGATCTGAGCCGGCTTGCTGTGGAATTAGTATTCGTTTTTCTTCCAGATGCCACATCAGTCTGGTGCTTATCATACGTTCCATCAGCTTGCCGACACAGCTCAGTAGGCTGATGGGCCTGTATCCATTTGGATCTGTTTTGTCCTTTCCTGTTTTTGGTACTGGTACCAGTACTGCGTCTTTCCATGCTTGGGGTACAATTCCCCTTTTCCAGCTTTGGTTCAGGACCGATAGCAGTTTCCTCTTCGCTGTTTGGCCCAGCCCCATCAGCATTTCGTTTGTTATCCCGTCTTTTCCGGGAGATTTCCTTTTCTTTAATGTTCTCATAGCCTCTTCCATTTCTTTCATTGTTAATTTGGCCATCATGTGCTCTTCAGGTGCCGTATTGATGTTGTCGTGCCCCTTTAGCTCTTCACTAATGTCTGTATGCCTATCTGCAGGGACCTCGATGTGGTTTGCTCTGGCATAGTGATCGACAAAAGCGTTTGCGGCTTTCTTACCGGTGAGCAAGTTGCTCATCAATTCAATAACAACTGTTTCAGGTCTCTGTGGAGCATAGGCATAAACCAAATACGCGTAACATCATCAAATATTGAAACGCCCATATATATTGAAGTTTGTGTAGCTTAATTATTTTTACAGGATGGGGTAGCCACTCGAGCACATTAATTGCCTGGACGACATGCCTGACAGATTCACCTTCATTCAAGTGCCATATCCACAACGAAGGTCGGCTACGATTTATCCTCAACGCTCTCCGCTTTTTGGCGTGATGTCACAATTGACAGTTATTGACATACATTCCCGTTTCATATTGTCCCTGGCGTCAGTCCGACGGCTGTGTCGTGTGCCAGGAAGACAACAATAGTATGTGTGCGTCCCGATTGTTTGCAACGCTGTACCAATGCGGGCTTAGCCCTGGAGTCAGTCCATCTCCCAATCGCATAGGTGGGCGACACCTTTGACGAGTATCAGTTCAAGTGCCATCTCCGCATCGAAGGTCGTCTGCAATTGATCTCTTGTACTCATTGGCTATACGTGAGTATGAAGTGGGGAACTTGGTCAACATGTTGCATCTGACCTTGAAGCCAAAAACATTGCATTCACATTTTTAAGTGTGATAACCATTACTGTTGTTGTTGGTGTTGTTGTTTACTGCCAGACGTGAGTGAGTTAACTAGTTAACTCCTGTGTACGCTCAGAAATGTACGTTAAATGGAGAGTTGTTATAGCTGTACTCACATCCCGAGCGTGCTGAAGAAGATGGACCGTGGTCCTCCAGGCTGTTGTGCTATGCTTTGCTTCAACTGCGTGACGCTCAATTCTACGGGGATCACGTCGATCCGCATCTCGTCAGCCAGACTGGCTTGAAAACAGCCTCTTTCTAGGGAACGCTACATGGAAGAAAGATTGTGGTCTCAATCAGTGTATTGTGTCTGACCCTGACGCAACGTCCTGGTCAGTATATTGTGCCTGACTGGACTAGTGTCTCAATTCTCCAACTTTTATTATAAAATTATTATCATAAAAATTATAATTGTAATTTTATTTTCTCTCATTCTTGGCAGAAAACTCGGCACATTTCCTGACCACTTCTTCTTCCATTATGACACAACCCCTGTAAACCAGTCAGGACGTGTTCTCAAAGCCTCTTGGAGCGTGTTTGTCTTTGTCCTTATCTCCGCCTACAGCGCCTATCTCACGTCCACATTCACCGTGACACCTCCAGAACTTACAATTAAGACCATCAAAGATATGCTAAACACGAAAGGTTATCAATTCGGGTTGCACGGGCATCTCTCTGCTTTGCTCACAATTTTGAATAACTCAGACGATGCTTATCAAATCCGGGCCTGGACTGTCCTCCTGAAGATGAATCAAACTGACGGCATGACTTTCAGCGAGAGCACACGCTACCACTTAGGAAGAGTAATGGCCGGGGGATACGTGTTGATTGCTCCAGCAACCTTATGCCGCTACGCTCGCCAACTGCGTGAAGACATTCGTTGCTATAAAGTGTACGATGTTCCCAGTGTTAACTCTGATTACATTACACTTCCAACAAATACATTTTATCAGGATGCGTTCTATAACTTCATGTTGGGACTTCAAGAATCTATGATTAATCTCCATCTTCAGGACAATTTCTTTCAACAGCCAGATAAGGACGACTTGGTGATCAATGGGAACAAATCAGTACATTTTTCGAGACTAGAACTATCTGTTTATGTTGTCTTGTGTGGGGTAGCAGTATCAACGGTCTGTTTGGTGTTAGAGATAGCATGGGTTAGGTGTGACGCTCGAATGTTAGTAGGATTAGGAACAGGTGTAGCACTCGCGGAATCAACTGGACACAGGAGGAGGGGTACGCACAAGTGAAATAGGCAACACGGGAGGATAAAACGTGTTTAATAATCGAAGACGTTAGACAGAAGTAAAATCGGCTATCAAACTTTGCCATCTGGGGATGAAGTGTTATGGGTTTTTTTAACAGTGTCTAGGGGTTATATAGGTGAGGTTAGAGATGTAAAGCACTCGCCTCTCAACAACAACAAAACCGAACGAACGAACGCACGAAACAGTGGGAATGCGAATACCTTTAGTTTCAATCGCACTATAGTCTCAAATGGAGGTGAAAGCGAATGACCAGTTCTACAGACACGGAAAATATACTCAGAGGTCCCGTGTACACGCTGTGCACGTAAAGAAATTGGCAGTTGAAAATAGAAAACAGCTGACAGTTAGCCAACTGTCCGGGCCTAAAGGAAATTCGAAAATAGTTAAATTCCTACCAAATACGCCACCATCCAGGCCGAGTGTGTCCAGAAGTAAACCTGAATAAAATAAATGTGTATTCTGTGCTATTAATACGTTTTGTCACTGGACCACATTCGCTCACGACAAGAGAGTGCGGTTGATGATAGCCCAAAACTTTCGTCGCAGTGTCAGACCATGGCTTACTTTAGATAGGCTGTCTTACTCACCGGAATAACCCATTGTAACGTCACTTCTCACAACCGACTAAATAACGAAACTCATATGGGGGTTAGGATTATAATCAATTCATACTCCACACAGAGAAATAAAACAAATTCACGGTACAAAACACAACAAATCACTGTTAAGACTGATCCTTTCACAAAATCATGCCCTGAAACCAACTGCATATTCATCTTTGTTCCCCGAACACGCTACTATAGTTGCACTGAAAGTTGACACATGCGAGTTCGGTTATTTAGTCAGCCGTGGAATGTGACATTTCAAAAGGATTTATCCGTGAATCAGAAGGCCTGTATCTACAGTAGGCTGTGGTCAGAAATTAAATGAATCCAGTAAAAATCGCTCTATCCTGACGTTGTCACTATCATGGCTTGTGAAACGCATCTTGCAACCTTGGCTTCTCTGACAATAAGGCAAATACAGCTACCATTCCTGGCATTTCTCCTGAAGTTGAAGTGGTGCATATATTCTTTCCACCGTCGTTAGCAGGACGATCACGCTATGGGACCTCAGAACCAAGTTGGGCGGGGATGGATGGGAAGATGTCAGACATCTTAGCCAAGAAATATGGGAAATTAGTAGTTTTTCTGTCGCGGGCGTGTGTCGTCCAGTGGGATAGTAGTCTGTCTGGTGTGGGGTCGTGAATGTTGTATTTTTCTAGTGAATCTCGTCAGCGAGTTGGGAGGCTGTCCCCGAGGTCTCTTTTTGTAGCGCCGGTACCACGGGGTAGTTATGGAACTTCATCGGTCATCTTGTCTTCTGGATATATGACCAGTCCAGCGGTGTTTCGAATGGTTGACGCACTGTAGGACATCCTTGATGTATGACATTCTCCAGATGTCGCTACTGTGTAGTTCGATTTGCGGTTGCCGTCTGAGAGTTATGCCCACGAGGCGTCTTAAAAGAGATGTGTGTGCTGTTCTCAGTTGGTTCTATGCTGCTTTGGCTAGAGACCAGGTTTGGCTACCATAGCAGAGCGCTGGCAGAGCTACCGAGTCGAAGATGTATGTACGTAGTCTGGTGTCCTTTGTGGCGTCTGTTGCTGTCATGATGGAGTTGGAGGCTGCCCAGTCCGCCCGTTTCCGTCTGGCGATCTCAGGTTTTATGTTGTTCTCCATGTTGAGGAGTCTTCCCAGATAGGCATTTTCGTCATCGTTTCTATGGGCGTTCCGTTCCACTCAAAAGTATTGGGCTGGGCTCTGCGATACGGTTGCGCATAGCTCTGGTTATCTAAAGGCTCATAGCTAGACATGCTTTCCTGCCTACCGTGTCTAGTGACCGCAGCATCTCTATCGCTTCCAGGGGTGTCTCTGTGATGAGGACGATGTCGTCTGCGAATCTGAAGTGGTTAAGACGTTGTAACAGTTCCGCCGGAGCAAGGGGAGTTTAGGATGCCTGAACATGTTAAAGCTTAAAGCTACCTGAATGCATGTCAAGGTCACTCACCGTCTCAGCAAAGGAGAACAGAGTTGGGTTAAGGAATGGGGACAGGTAGAAACTGACCACCGGCCTTCCGATTTTGGTAGGGGGAGATTGATTGACAGACGAAATTGGCAGCGGGGATTGCTGCGAGAGAAATGGAGTGACAGGTGTGCAAAGTGTTTCGGTCCAATTGGATTGAAGATGACCATCACCTGAGATCGATTGGTCAAGCTCTGGCCTTGCTTGATGATATATAACTCGAGACAAAGTTTAGCTCGGGAGGCTGGATAGAGGGATGGAGAGAGGCTAGAGAGAGAGGCTGTATGGAGGAGAGTGATAGAGAGAGAGACTGAATGTAGATAGTATGTTTAACTCACCGACTTAGATAGAGGAGCGATTGATAGACGGTTGGACGAATGTTTAGTGATAGAACAAGAGTGCTCAAATATGTGAATGAGTTTTGCATTAATAGATAATGTGAAAGTGTGTTTGTAAGCAAGGACACATTGTGGACGAGTTATGTCGAGATCGCCCGCCTGAGGGGATTTCAGTGAGGAAGAGTATTTGATAAGGTGTGTTGAAGACACAGTTAAGGCGATGTGTGTGTGATGTAATTGCAAGGCAATAGAACTGGGTTTTTAGATAGTTGGGAATTCCATCAATAGCTAATGCTTACAATTCCCGTTTTAGTAGAATGTTTAGTTAAGATATGTATTATATTGTGTTTGTAATTTCTCTACTCATTCTATGATATGAGTATGATATAATAAATATGCCACCTGCTGTGTGATATGTCATTTACTGAGTATGGACATGATGATGTGGATGAGTGTGAGAATGTTCTAAGTTAGATCACGGCCAGGGCAAACAATGGGAGTAGAGGGTCTGCTACAACGTCTTCCATCGATTTTGATGCCATAGTTGTCCCAGTTGCAGTGCCTCATCGTCGACACCAGGCATGCAGAGAATAGGTTCGGCGAGATGGGGGTCTCCCTGCCGTACTCCCTTCTCGGTCGCGATAGTCATGGGTTGAGTGAATGGGCGGATGACGGTGGTGCATCCTTCGTAGCATTTCTGGAGTATTTCGATGTAGTGGAGATCTACTCCTTGCTGGCCCAGCGCTTTTCACACGAATGCATGCCATAAATACGCTGAGTCGGTCATATCATGAGAATGCATCTTCGTCAACCTTCACTGGTAGCTTAGAGCAGTGGTTTCCCAGACCGTTTGCTGCTTGACCCTGTGGTGCCGTGGGTGATTTATAGGGATGTCGCGAAACATTCCAATATTTTCCCCGAAATTCCACTTAGACGAACTGCAACTGTTAAGTTGGCTTATTTTCTGACCTGGGATGCCATGGACAAATTCTGGTACACTGGGGGTGATGTGGACTGAAACGTTTGGAAACCACTGGCTTACAACGTTGATAGATCTGGCTGGATAGCGGCCACCGCGCAGGTGAATAATTGACATTAGAGTGATTGTACAACGATACGTGCTAACAAAGACCGACGCAACCATCTTGGCGCTGCACCGAAAGACGAGTCAAGCTCCCAAAGTCGTTCAACGAATAAGTGGACATAAAACTAAATATCTCTGCTATATTGCTCTAACAAAACGAGACAGTTAAAACAATGCATACATTGCTTGAATGACGTGGCAGAAACAAACAGACAATTAAAACATTAACTACAATAGCTCGTTTTCTGTCCTGTCCCTTTAACACATCCATGCTAAAATGATATCTGAATGGTTGGCCGGACAGCGACCGTGCACGCGACACTATCATGTCTAAGAGCTGAAAGTGGGTTCCTAACATGACCATATTCCTTAAGTACAGTTACGGAAAACAAAAGCAGCCAGGACCGGGACAATCAAACAAACCTCACGGAAGGTGAGAGCTCAATCAACAATTTCTAACATTCCTCACTAACAACAACATTCATTGTGGAACTGCATTTCCTTTATTACATAGACAAAGATCAGACAAGAAAACTTGTAATATTACATGCTGTCACATAAGTATAATTACTGCGTTTATTCCCATTGCTGAGGGAATAAACCAGAGGATTTATGGAGCTCATCAATACAAAAATTAGAAAGATAGATAAGGAAGGGGACATAGGGGTTATAATAGATCGTACAGGTAAGGCGACTGAGCAAGTCCAGGTAGCAGTAAAAAAAGGCAAATGCAATGTCAAACTGTATAAAGCTTTAGTTAGACCTAGATTGGAGTACTGTGTACAGGTGTGGCGTCCTTATCATAGAGGGGATATAAACATGCTGGGAAAAAAAAAGAATAGGGACAAAGCTGATAGTGGGATTCCAGAATTACAGTTATGAGGAAAGACTCAGAAAAACCGGCCTACAGTGTCTAGAAGAGAGAAGGATTCGAGGTGACAATACAGGTTTATAAGATGATCAGAGCAATAGATAAATTAGAATATAACAAGTTTTTTCTTTTTTAAATACCCACTAGAACAAGAGGGCATAGCTACAAATTAACTAAAGAGAGGTCCAGATTAGATATTAGGAAATATTTTTTTAGTCAGAGAGTGGTGAATGCTTGGAATGCATTGCCACGGGAGGTAGTAGAGGCAGGGACAGTTAATGCATTTAAGAATAAAGTGAACGCGCATAGCTTTTAGAGCAAGGTGATGTAAATGAAACTGGTTGTATACAGACTCTGCAGAGTCTTCTAAACCAGTATAAAGACGTTAAGTTAAGTTCAGCACGACATTTTTGGTACCTGGCAAGCCTTCTCTCTTCGATCTCTTCTCCTTAGTCAATCTGCTCTGTTGCAGACTGTTATCCAGGATAACTCCGTAGAAGTGGAGAAGGGTCTTGTCAGCTCTCAGCTGCTGGTCCTGACGCTAAAAGTCACTTTTGGATCGCTAACTTCTACAGCTCATACACTGTTAGGCATCTTGATCCCGTTGTGCCAGTCAGTCTTAGGATGATATTCTTTCCTGCAAGTGTCTTCCAATTTTTTTTCAGCGGAGTTTATAGAGGACAGATATCGGCAACAACAACAGCAGCAGCATGAACAACAGCAGCAACATCAACAACAACTGCAAAGACTTTTTGTGGCTGAACAGCAAATAAGGGGCACTTTAGCGAAGTGGTAAGTGTCACGCGATTCAGCTCGCAAATACACATTTTTTCGGATTCAGCAAGAGACATATATATTCATTTAAAAACTCGGTGCTGAAGTCAGCTGCTTGCGGCAGTAAGGTGCAAAATACATAGTACAACGCACTTTGCCCTAGGAAACATGCAGAAGAGAAACAACGTAGCGAACAAAGAAGGTTAATTTTAACTCAACAAAGATGATTGGTTTATTCTCATATATATGTTGATAGCGTGTGTGTGTGTTTTGTTTAATCTTCGTACAGTTTATAAAAAATATGCATATGTTCAATAAATAGTATGGCCAAAATGTCTAGAATGCGTTTATTTGTTTTTTTGTTTTTTGTTTAAATGATTCTTGTCCTTTCAACGGAGGTTCCAAATGTTAACAATTGAGGAATGATGTCATCATGAACGTTAGCAGCTCCAGTATAGTAAGAGGCAATAATAGTTGCCCATCGCAAGCGAAGATAGTGACATCATCAGACTTGTGCTACCAGATGTTATCTTAAATGACGGTAAAGTGCAATCCTGGCACGGCAGAACCTGTCGCATTTGGGACACAAATGGGAGCAGTCGGCAGTGAGGTCGTTCTGTTCTTTCGAGCTTCTCGATTTATTCTGTGCCTCATCGGTATGTTTTATTGTGCGACCTAAGCACCTTGTGGGATTCTAGGGTGGAAAGTGGAAAGGTTCTGTGCATTGAACTCCAAGGAGGTGAAGTCAATGTTAAAGCTTTTCAGAGACATGTTTAAGGAGTCTCTGTAGCGTCTGTCGATTCTGAGCTCAATATATAACAGTTGCTCGAGGAGGCGTTCATCTGGCATGCGAACATGTCCTGTCAATCTTATCTGGGCTTCTGGCAGAAGAGTCCTGCCACCTGATTAGAAGCAGCCTGCGATGACAGCTCCCGTGGAAACGGTCTAGATGTCTGGCATGTCTACTATACATTGTCCATGTTTCGCAGACATGCAACATAGTGATTAACACGTCAGAACCACATGCTTACTTTGATGGTGACACTTGTTGATTTCAGACGTTCGCTTGCAGCCTTTAAAATGAAGAGCTTGTCTTGGCAATGTTGCTGTTGACCGTGGAAGTCGATATTCGCTTCTCTGGCTAGGGTACTGCCGACGTCGGTTAAGTTTTCGACTGCCTTTGATTAATTTCGTCAGTGTTTTGATCGCTGTACGGCTTCCCAATAGCAGGCTGAAAGAATACTTCAGTATTCCTAGTGTTGATTGTCATATCACAATTGCTGCATGCCGCCGAATACTCAGTTATGGTTGACTGTATATCTTGTTCTCGGCAGGTGTTCCAGGTCAGTCGTCAGCAAACAAGAGATCAAAGATGGTGGCTTGATTTACCTTGATATAAGACTTCAGGCTTCTTAGATTGAACAGCTGACCGTGCGTCCTGTACCTAATATGCATGTCAGTAGCGGTGCAATGTACATCATCAGATAGCATTGCTGAAAAGACCATTATAAAGAGTGTCGGTGCCAGCACACATCCCTGTTTGACATCGTTGGTGACTGGGAAAGCTACAAACAATTCTCCGCCGTGCAGTACTCGAGCCACCATGCCACTCATACAAACACACACACACACATACACAAACACACGCGCGCGCGTGCGTGCGCGAGTACGCATGCCCACACATATGAATTATTGCCCATGGCACGCGATGATGGCCACAACATCAGACGGTTTTGTCTTAATAATTTGATGTGCGCTGTATTTAGATTGTAGTGAAGAAGTGAATGCGCTGGTCATCAATCTCACTCTTGTTCCGAATTACCTTGGATCAGTGGCAAGACTTGGTCGAGTCAACTGGCGGTAAATCGGGATGCAGGCACTCTGGTCTTACCTCACGTGACACCGGAGGTCGCTTGAAACTTGTGGGATTCGATCAGCCACCGTTTCCGTTCATCATTGTGAGAGGTGAATGCCTTAACCTCTGGACTTCAGTTCCCCCATACATATATACATACATAAATGCACACACGCATACACACAGACAGATAGACACATACATAACATACATACATCCATCACAATGACAGGGCGTATGACTAGCGTAGTGGGAGATCACTCGCTTTTCATGGCAAAGGTGGTGGGACAAAACCTTTTATCGTTACACTCCAGTTGACTAGGCTGTAAATGGGTTCCTGTTACACGACTAGGTAAATACAAGACAGTGAGGAAAGAAACCGCCCACCTTACCTCATACAAGATGTGGCTTAGTATAATGAAGTCTCTAACAACTTCATTCACTTACCGACACTAGTGAAACTACTATAAGATAAATCTTTACTTGATACAATGACAAACACTTAAAAAAAAATATTAAGGGTAACTAAATCAAGACTCCCGTCAATGCTAAGTGAGACATTCCGAACAAGGCCACCTCATGTACATTTTGTGCTTCTAGAAACAGGCTATCACAGCAGCCTGGCAAACGAGGTAGGGATCAACATTTAAAGCCTGCTCAGTGGCCTTGCATTGCACAGCCTTTAGTATGTGCTAATGCAAACCTGCTACCACATACAATTAGTAAATAGTGACAAACTCAGCACGAACAACGCCGCAACAAACAAACAAAATTCACAAAAGCATATTTATAGCGTAAAAATAAATGCACAAGAAATATTCCAAACCAACTAACCCATATTTAATTCTAAGATGGCGGCAAAACAGGAGGAAGTTCGATGGTCTGGGATCAACGATATAGAAATTCTAAAATGGAAAGTAAGAAAAGGAAGTATGGTGTCCAAAGGATCGGTGTTGGCATTGTACGTGTGCGCTGGAGATAGCATCAAATCGCAAAGTGTTAAGCTCAAATCGAAAGACAGTGGATTAGTCATCCAAATAAGTGCCGATGAAGGCACGGTTGTTCATCCTGGGTAAGTGAAGAAACTGAAAGTGAAACTCAACTCCTCAACAAGCTAAACCGAGAATTTCAGAATTGTTTTGATTTTATCACGTTTCTTGTGTATTTGTTAGAACTTACTGCATGCCTGATATTGTGTGTTAGCACAATTCTGAAAATTTGTTTCACGGAATGAAACTAAACAATTTGAGTTTGATAACTAACACTAACTAACTTAACTAACTATCAAGTATCAGATCTTGCTGCACGAAAATAATGACAATCAGTGAATCACAATCATTGTGATTCACTGATTGTCATTATTTTCGTGACAATTGTGACAATGTCGATAATCAAATCCTGAAATCATGTGATGATAAGTATTAAATAATCTAATGAATGATCATGAAAATGCAGTTATTATTGACAATTGCAGACTGAAGCTTTAAAAGTTATAGTGACTCGGCTGCAACATTTAGTTTAGTTTACAAGCTGGTCACTATATTATACCAGGATATATTGTAGTCGGAGTGGATAAGTTAAGTGTCCCAAGCCTATGCAGTAGTATCTGAGTATGCACTGACTGACACTACTGACAGTAAATGTAGCAGTGTGAGTGTCAGGTGTGGGTGTAGTAGTTAGTAGTAGTATTACTATTATTATAGTAGATCTATAGCTTATACTATAAACTATTGAGTACTATAGATTTAATTATTGATTAGAAGACCCAATTATTTTAATATAGACTATGTCTAATCTACATTTTTTTTTAAAATTATTTACCACAAAACATGTTTCATTGATTAATTTAATTGATAGTCAAGTTTGACAGGGCTTGGGTTTTTTGTCAAGCATTTTTGTTTTATTCCTAAGGATTGACGCAACTGCATGCTGATAAAGTGTTCAATCTCTTTCAGCAAATTCATCCAGACTATTGCAGTGTCTATGATGGGCTTCCAAATATCCCTATCCATTTCTAATAGTAAAGTGTCCATAAGACAATCATATTGTGTGCTTGTGAAGCCAGGATGTCAGTTCTTTCATTGCCCGAAACTATGAGGCAGATATAACAGCACTGGAGAACTGTATTTGATGCTTTCCCATCTTCCCCTCAAGCTCTGGCAGATGGTGGTCATTGAAAGCCTGAACTTAACCAAATATTACTAGAAGTAGATGCCAACCAACTTATCACATCCTATGAAGTCAGAATAGTTATGCTGATTCCTGTTCTCTCAAATACACCTGTCAATGACAAGGCAGACAGACTGGCTAAGACGGGATCAAGTCAAGAACAACAAAACACATCAACAACCAAACAGACAGTTAAACAACTACTGAAGACTGCGAACAAAGAGGCCTGACTGAATAGATGGGGAATACTGTGTAAAGAATCTACAAACATATGGCCATCCCAAAGACAACATTAACCCCCTGATAAGGAGAGATCAAAACACCACATTCCGACTTAGTGCTCAACACATACAACAGTCACTTGAACAGAATCCAACCAGAAAATACTTCAGAGAGCCGGCTGTGCACACGTCCCTAAGAAATTGTTGAGCATCATCTTTATTGAATGTCTGGCGCTTGCCGGTGTTAGGAAAGAACTTATTCCTCCGAGACCAGACAAATTTAACACTCTGAACAGATCTAAATAACAGCTCACAAACACTTAATCACTTGTAAATATCACTGTAGGGCATCGGGCCGGGGACGAATAGGCTAACGTCTGGTCAGGAAAAAGACACTGATCAGAGAATGTTAGCCAGGGTCAGGAGAAATATACTGGCCAAAATCCGCGCCTGACCTCATCGTTGGTCGTCCTGGAAATGGGCTATTGTCGAGGACAACAGTCTGGCTAACAAAGTGAGGTTTGACATGATCTCCGTAGTAGTGAGCGACACGCAGATGAAGCCAAGCATAGCATAATCACCTGATGGACCCCTGTCCACCTTCATCAGCAACCTCGAGATGTGAGGAAAGCTACTGTAACCTGTCACTTAACACTTTTTTCAGGGCGCACATAAGAGTAACCTACTCATTGTGGACATTCGAAACAACAACATGGCATCGGGCAAAAGGGCAGGAGCCCACAGGAAGCTGGATCTTCTTTGTACGCTGTCAGACGTCAACTTTTATTTTTTCTAAAAAAGCAGCGGTCATTCTGAGGCTGTCGACACTGCCATAGAGCTTGTCTAGTGTGAAGCTGGATCAATAACCAATTACCCAAAAAATGAAATGGAAATTCGCTGGCACTTACGACCAGACAATAAACAAACTGCAGCTATTTCCCCATCTCAACTGTTTATTATTATTTGTTATGCTTGGATTATCCAAAAATGGCTCCATAATAGATTGGAATGTATTGATCAGATTTCAAACAAAAGAGAAGGAACACAATCTTAAGATGTCCTGGATTTGAACCCATGATCCTGGACATGTTTTAAACGAGGATCACGTGATTGTATCGGCCAATCAAATCACTCCAACCTATTTTAGGACACTTACTGGGGAGTAAGGAATAGAATCACTGCACTGTCATAACATGCAACTGGAGTGAGATGTGCATGGGACTAGCAACCTCGTCACATAAAATGAATTACTACAGAAACCACCATTACAAAAGTACACAATGTGCTTTGGTGCATGTTTCCTAAGCTGAATGCTAACTGTAATGGTGGCCATATACTTTGACTGGACCATAGAGCAGAATCTATTATACTCCTACAGGCAATAAAAATGTGGAATCACAGGGGATGAGAATTTTGATGTCCTGTCTAAAATGGGTGTTAATATGGAGCAACTTATCCACACAGTGTCTTACTTAGAGGCAAAAACTATCATCCACAATCAGTACATGTCAAAATAGAAGTAAGAAATGGCCCTGGTCCAATCCACCAGCTCCACAGACACCCAACAAACCACCATCTTTCAACCGAGAATAGGCCACTGCAGACATTTGGGTCATCTACCCTGGCTCAAGATATCACACACAAGTGACTGCCCATGTGGAGCCAGGGTCCAGACCCCTGTTCATATTATACAGACTGTGGATTTGGTCCTAACGATGAGACTACAGATCTAGCATGACCAAAAAGTCTGAATGCAGAAGAACTCTAGCTGGAGTGAAGAGAAAACAAGAAAGACACTGCATTATCACACTGGAGCAAAACATTTGTTTACTGTTGCAGTTGTATTTCTGTAGACCTTTGTTTTACATGATAAGATTGCAAGCCGCTATTCACAACCTTCATTAGTTAACTTTAATGTTGTGCAAATAGTGTTCTGTGCATTTATTCTTTCCTTCTCCATAACACTCATTTATGTTTGTTTTCGAAACTACTGATACTTAGTTTTTCACAATTGACATTTATTTTGGTAGCGGGTTGCAGTGGCTTTTCTTACATCCTGGAGCATACTTGAGAAGGTAGACCTGCTTCCTCCTGGCTGTAGTGCGATGTGAGATTCATAAGTATGCGCACGGCTGGGGATCAGTGTCGATTCTCACCTAGTTGGCCAGATTGCTTTTGACACAGCCTGTTTACATGAGCACAGTAGAGACAAGAGGTGGAGTTTTGATCAGTATGTTTCACCTGACCCTGATGTGTGTTGCTCTTACTCAACGTAAAAAGGGAAGGACATGGGAGGACAGGCCAATTCCTTGCTTCTGCTGACAATCCAAGCCGGTCACACCCTAGTCAGAAGCCACAAGCGGGTTTTTTTTATACTCATGATTATTTGTGGGAATCATATGATGCTGTTATTATTTTATTGGTTTTATACAATTATTGCCCAGTCAGGTTGTTGTTGAGTGCCCACAATGAGTAAGTTTACTCTTTTGTGTGCCCTGAAAAGGACGTTAAGTGATAGGTTGTAGTGGCTTTCCTTACATCCTGAGCATGCTGATGAAGGTAGACTGCGGTCCTCCAGGCAGTTGTGCTATGCTTGGCTTCATCTGGCTCTTTTCTATGGGGATCATGTTGATCCACATCTCGTCAGCCAGACTGCCTTGAAAACAGCCTGTTTCTAGGGAACACTACGTAGAAGAGAGAATGTGATCTTGGTCAGTGTATTGGCCCTGACGCCACGTTCTGGTCAGTAAGTCTAGTGTCTCAGTTCCCACCTGGTTAGGTAAAACATACTGATCAGACTATGTTAGTGAAATATACTAATCAAGATGTACCTCGCTTTCAAGCAGATCTCTGGCTAATAACGATGCTTGGATTATCAATGTGGTCCCCATAGTGATGAACTTACTGAGGAACCTCGCATTGCACTACAGTTCATCTTCTTAAGCACACCTCAGGATGAGGTAATGAGAGTATATATACAAGTGGCATTATCAACAACAAGCTCAAGATTATAACCACACAGGGAAGATAATTTGAATGTGCTATTATTTCTTTGTCGATCTTTTTTTTTTTTTTAGAGAACTGCTTCTTGTCATCCACCCTCAAACTGATGTGACGTGTACACACCCAACAATCATGAAAGACATGTGCGCAGATTGTGGAGCTGACTTGAGACGGTCAGTTATAGTTTCTCATCATCGTCTTCATTATCATTAATAGTGCCACCACAACGATTGGCCTCCTTGCAAATAATAGATTAGTAAATGTTTTTCTTCTCTTCACTAAAGAAGGTTGTACATGAGGCTGCCAACCTCATTATGTATAACCTATGCTTTTAAAATTTACTGCCACTGCAGGATTCAGGCTTCTTGTAAAAGCGACAGCTGTAGTGGCTTCCCTATGCTCCACTTGGAATGAAAAGGTGAATAGAATAGATAGAGCTGCGATTTGTAACAATTAATTCATCAAGTCGTTCTGTCATTTCGGGGCAAATAAAATTCTGACAGGCATTCACTACACAGACTGACTGCTAGCAACTGATGCTCTCTGCGGACTGGAATAAAATTCACACATGAGCATGAAGGTCCTCTACATCTCCCTGCCGAAGAACACTTCTTATGCTTCATTTGTTTCTGCAGACAAAATTAAGGTCTGATACATTTTAAACAGACTTCGTGTGTCACTGACCACAGACTTTAGGATGTCATTAAATAATTTATCTTATTGCTAGCAATTGGATGGGCTCTGAATGGAATTTAATGTCAGCAATGAATTTGCTTCACAATAACTGCTTTAGATAATTACACTGAGAGGAGAGTTCAATGGTTGGATGTTTATGAATTTTGCAAATGGTTACTGCTTTAGATCAACGCTACAAGAAGCTCAATTGTTTCAAGAAAGTCATGAGACTCTGTTGAACTTACAGGAAAAGCTTGTTATAATGTCTTCATAGTTCATCTATTTGTTTTACCTAATAAAATGGGGAAGAAGTATAACGTCTGGTCAGGCATAATATACTGATCAGACATGTTAGTCGGGGTCAGGCAAAATATACTGGCCAAGACCCTCACCTCAGCTTCCTAGTAGCCCTCCCTGGAAAGGGGCTGTTTTCATGGCAGCCTGACTAACAGGGTAAGGGATCGATGTGATCCCCATAGCAGTGAGTGACATACAGATGAAGCCAAGCATAGCACAACTGCTTGGAGGACCCCAGCCCAATTTCATCAGCACGCTCGGGATGTGAGGAAAGCTACTGCAACCGCCACTTAACTAGCCTACTCATTGTGAGCATTCGCAAACAACAACAAACTAAAATAGTTGAAATAGTTTACTTGGTTTGGGCTTATTAGATTCACTTGTTACTCAACCAAGGGAGTGTCTTTATGAGGTTGAGATATTGTAAATCTGTTTGGCTTCTTATGGCCTTATCGATTGGTACTAATTGTTACTTGCGTTGATGTCATCTGAAGATGTGGTTCGAAACCGTTGATCATCATCGCTTTGAGTGCTCGATTCTCAACGATTTGAGGAAAATGCTTCATCCTCAGAGACCAGATAAATGGAACACTTTGCATGGCACCAAACAGCTAACAAACACATGCAGATACCATAACATTGCATTGGGCTGAAGGCGAGAGCCTCCATTCCACAGGATCCATAGCAACAACAAAGATGTGTTCAAGGATCTCAAAGCTTTTATCAGATTATCTAACGCCATTTCCTTCCAATAAATCCACTAGGATTGTTGAAAGTGTAAGAGATTTGGAAGTTGTGTGCATTGCCTGTTACAGACAAACTTACTTGGAATCCTGGTATTCTTCTTCTTCTTCGTACGCAGTCAGACAGTAACCATTATTTTTTCGAAAAAAGCAGCCGTCATCCTGAGGCTGTCGTCACTGCCATAGAGCTTGTCTAGTGTTGTCACTGGTGATGGCCACATCTGCTCTCTCTGATCCTCGTATGTCGGGCAGTTTTGCAGCAAATGCTCAGCGGTCATTTTCCCGGTACCACATGCATTCATCGGTGCCACCTATCTTCAATTTGTTGAATAGGTGGTACCTCAGTCTATTGTGGCCAGTGCGAAGTCTGAAGACCACAACCTGCTCTCTTCTGTTCAACTGGTAATAGGCATAGTTTTTTGTGTAGCCAGTATGTTCGGTTTCCCATTTGGTCATGTATCTAGCTCTTATAAGCCGTTTTGACTTTTCGTATGTCATACTAGTATCTGGTTGTGGTAGTTTTGCACCTTCTTTTGCCAGTCTGTCTGCCTCCTCGTTGCCTTGGATGTTGCAGTGGGATGGAACCCACTGCACCACTATCCTTTTTGGTGCGGACTGCTGGCATAGTTGACAGAATACTGCTCTTAAATCATTAAGTTCAGTATTTTTCTGGCTTTTTAGTGCTTTGACTACGGCCAGAGAATCTGTAAGCAGGACTATATGGCTTTCATTCCTTTTAACTGTCACCATTTCTTCCCCTGCCGCCCTCAGTGCCTCTGCCTCCGCTCTGAAATTGCTTGTGTATTTTCCAGTAGCGTATGACAGTGTTATTTTTCTGCCATTTGGTAGGTTCAGAAATGCTGCTGCCCTTCCGTTCTGTGTTGTGTTTGTTGCAGAACCGTCGGTGTATGCATGGGTCCAGTCCATGCTTGGGTAGTTTTCCGTTATGTAACTCAGGGTAGTATCTCTTCTTTCTTTTTCAGTCTAGCAGTTTTTGTTTCCAATACCTGGTATATTTTCTACAACCTCTGGAAATATATGCTGCCTCCAGGCAGGTTTTCGTACAGTAGGGATGGGCTTTGGAGTTGTTAGTGCGTTCATGGGGTCTTCGTGCATCTTTGCTTTGGCTATTTCTGCAAAGTTTCTCCGCTTTAGTTTCCCATTTCCGAAATTGTTTAGTCTCTCGTGCATTGGATGGTCAGTCAGTCTTCTGAGTTTCTCTGATTGCTGCTGGGCTCTGCAGTCTCTTCTGTCGGTTATGGATTGCAGTTTTGTAATCTTTTCCAGTTCTACAATTGGCGTTGACTTCATGCCTCCTGTTATAACTCTCATGGCTTGGTTTTGAAATCCTGATATTCAAACAGGCATGTTTAATGTCTGTTGCTAGGAAGCCGAAGGCTTCGACTATACGTAGTATGTATTTTAGAACTTACTAGGCCTGGGGGGAAGGTATAAATAATTTGGTTAGATTTTTAGCGTGAATTTTTAAATTTTGTCCAATTTCTAACTCCCACGAGATTTTTAACATGCTCGACACTGAAAAACGGGATACCGATCTCACTACCCAGAGATCAGGGGAATTTTTACCAGAAGATCCACATGAAAATATATAGTGATTCAAACCTGCGACCTCTGGCAATCCAAGGCGGACACCTTACCCCGAGACCACTGATATAGACTTTAATACTGGTATATATAAACCTACTTAACTTACTTCTCTCCTCGAGGGGGAGGAGGGGCTTAAGAAGTTTGCCTTTGAGAATGCCTGATTGATCTTACTGTCTTCCCTTTGGACAGTTCCAGTCTGGTAGTGCTCAGTTTCTCGTAGGCTTTCTTGTCATATGTACAGTCATGTATAGTCATTTTCTGCAGTCATCTTTAAACTCTTTTTCTAGTCATGTATAAACTCATTTTCTGCAGTCATGTTTAAACTCTTTTTTCTTGTCATGTATAAACTCTTTTTCTACAGTTAATTTTAAATTGTATAAACTCTTTTTCTACAGTTAATTTTAAACTGAATTTAATTTACTGCACTCTTTGTAGTGAGATGGGAACAGCTGGAGACAGAATGAAGTCTGTCAGTGCATCAGTGGCTATGGTTCACAGCATTCCAGAGCTGATAGTGAGCCAGGAGGTAAGATGTCAGAGGCGTGGGTATGTTTGACTTAAACAATGAAAGACATGTGACAAAATCTGAGTGCTTGAGAAGGATAAATGTCCCTGCCCAGTCGTAGTTACTGCAAGCCTGTTTTGTTTGTTATAACCCTTTGAACCCAGGTCACCTGGTCTGCAAAACCCTACTCCCCTGGGCTCCTGAAGAAAAAATGCCAAAAATGGGCACCTGAACAAAACTAATTACAATGACAAAACTAAATGATCTGTTTCAATTATTTTATCTCAAATAGACTGACCTGATCATCTCCAATATTCCTGCTTATTATGCTAGTCCTCCCAGCATGTAGACCCATCTTTTAGGCACAGATAAGTTTCACAATGTTTACACCAAAATTTTGTCTTGACTTGTTTGAATGGTCTGTCTTTGTAGGCCATGTTTGGGAAGTCCTTGACATGCTTGTTAAATTTAAATGAGCATACTACACAAACATTATTTCCTGTAGCTGTTGGAGACATTTGTGGATGATGGGAACCAACATTTTGCAGTCTCTGTTGTGCCTCGACACGGTTGTGAGGTTGTGAAGTTTCGCAGTAGCTGTTCTTTAATCCCCAATGAAGGATAAACAAACTTCATTCATGAACATCCCAAATGTTCTGTAGCATCTTCCTGTTGCATTGTCGGGACTTAGCCTCCTAGGCCAGCGATAATGCCGTAGTGGCGCCGCCGCCCCCGCCCCCCAGAAAGCATTATAGTCAATACAAAGTTGAGGAGTTGGAACATCTACAGCTGTTCCATCCTTTCTTCTCCTTCTAACAGTTCCAATTTCTGTTGGGTTGTGGTAGTTGGATATAAAATTTACAGGTCTTTGGTCCATCCAGACAAGGCATACAATGTTGTTATGGCAAATAAATGACCCCTGTCCATTTTCTTCTTTCCTGCCAGTACTTTTGGATACAATTTCCTATTTGTCATTGCTGTACCTACAGCAAGTGTACCATAATCAGTGTACAACTTGTCAAAGAGAGTTACACTGTTGTAGAATCTGTCCATAACAACAATATGGTTTTTGTTGACCAAATTCCCAGAAGTTAAAATTCTAATAATGACGCTACCAACAACACCAAGATTTGGAATAATATTGTCTGCTTTTCCAGTGTAGATTTCCAGATTCAGAATATATCCAGAGCTTGCTTCACAAGCCATGTAAGCCTTTATTCCCCACTTTATGAGCTAGTTGGATTCTTGCTTCTCACCTGCTCAGCGCGTCGAGTTGACTGCTCACACAGATTGTGCCAGAAATCATTATCCAGGAAAAGTTCCAAAAATTCACTGGCTTTACTTTCTGGATTAATAGTTTCTGGAATGTTCTTATTGCCTATCTGCTCCATGAATGTTGTGTCTACTGTAGACACATGTCTGAATATATTTATTGGAGACCAACCTGCATCAAATTTACTAGAGACACTACCTGGGACACGCCCCTGTAAAACAGCCTGATCGCCAGAAAAATCAGGAACAGGGTAAGATGTAGCTTCATCAGAGTCTAATGAACACATGTTATCACTCAAATGATCATCTGATTGAACTTCTATATCAGCTTCAGAATAGTTCCTATCTAAATCTAATTCATCGTCGTCCGAATCATTGAGAACAATCTCGACAGCTTGTTCCATTGTAAGCCTTTTTAGAACGCTCATTTACTGGTTTTTCTGAATGCCTTTTCATCGTGAAAAAATTGTAAAAATTTATCGAAATGTGATCAATCCATGGGCGCCACCATTTTGAAGTAACATTCCGGAAGTAGTATGCAAATTCTCCGGTATCTATCCATAATACGCCCGTTGTTATAAGATACGTGTGCTATACCGGTGACTCGGGCCGCGGGTTATATACACACACACCGGTTCATCGGGATCACGGGTTCAAAGGGTTACGGCAATATTAGATTTTTCATTTCTTTAACATATACCACACTAAATGAATAAATTGCACAGTTTCCCCTGTCACTGAATTATTTTTCACCACTTCACATTTTTCTAGGTTGTTGATTTTGAGAGCCTGTATCATATTTATTTGATGTTTATAGATATGATTTGTTTGTGTGTAGAGACATAAAGAGCTTGTTGGTGTTATTGTTTTTGTTGTGTGTGTGTTAGTTTCTGAGATACCTGAAGATGATAGGGTTGGAAAAGAGTACAAACATATATACTCATTTCGGCATCCTTTGCTTGTGGAAAAAACAAATTGGGCCCAAAACAGATTATCAATGTTTACAAAAGGCCATATCTGTCAATTTCCTCCATAAACGTAATTATTGTATTTACATAATATATATATATATATATATAGCTCCTGTTTTACTGCCTATAGCTACCTTATACTGACTATACCCTCAAATCCATTGGCTTTAGGCCCCATTTACTGAATAAATCGCCCCTTCCATTGGCTATAGCACCTCATTTACTGAAAATAGCATCCCTTTCATTAACCTGGCTCTTCTTTTGCTGACTAAAGCTCTTCTGTAAAAACACTCCCTTATATGACACTTGAAACTGTTTCCTTCAGTAATATTTGTCTTTGATATTCTGACAGCAAGCCCTTGAACTTGGCAAGGAGGACGAGAACAGACTACTTCGTGAACGGAAGCTGGTCTTGTTGGTAGACCTAGATCAAACGCTTGTTCACACGACCAATGACAACATACCTCCAAACTTAAAGGTAGGCATTCCATCACACAACAAAGACTAACAACTACTGTATTTCTTCCATTAAAAGACTCCATTGATTGTAAGGTTGAGCATCTCAAACACACAAATATGCTTTCTGCTAAGGGTGCCCAACTCTGCGTTGCACAGAGCAATGTGTAGCTAACTCGGCGTTGCACTGGGGTAAACATCTTTCTTGCCCGATAACAAAATTGAAACATGGAGGAACTGACGGCTACGGGACTCTTACTCAAGGCTCCATATGTTGGAGATGGTTAGCCCGCCAGGGGCTCCAGGAAATTGTTTTAGCTCTACACTCGACATTGCACACCGTCAAATGCATAGCGCTTTCCGCTGTGGTCGGGAAGGAACCAGATACATTTCTGGTTTGTGACCAGGTTGTGAATGAAAATCACAGGACTTCCAGCACTATTAACTAGAATCCCCAAAAGGTAATCACTCAGAGAACCTGATGAATAAGAAGAAGAAAATGCATAAATAGAACACACAAATTAATAATCAATTTACTAAAAATTAAAATATTTCTTGGGCAGTATCTAATACATAATATCCATCAGAATGAGCCTCGCATTCCGATTCTTCTGGATCTATTAATATCTGCAAATACAGAATATTGTCCTCTGTGGCATCAAGATCTTAGTACGAAAACAAATAATTATGGTCATTTTTCAATGACAAACAATTGCTTCACTAATATAATTTTGTTTCTCTGCAGCTCACTGTCATTTCTTCTGAATGCACAGTAACTTTTCCTTTAGTCACGATTGCATGGGACAATCTTTTTGACAACGTTTTGAACAGCAATAAGAAATCATCATCAAAAAGCATATTCTTTGCAGAACATTGCTCTCATGACAGCCTGTCTGTAGGAAACTCTGTCTTCTGGCCTGCTCCAAGGTAAAATCCAGCGTCTCCTTGATGTTCTGAGTCCATCGTCTTCTCGGTCGGCCCCTGCCTCTCTTTCCAGTGACCGTGCCCTCCATAACACTCACTTCAGTGCGTTTGACGTGTCCAAAAATACCTCAGTTTCTGGGTCATTACGGCATTTATGAGCCAATTCTCCTCCTCATTCAGGTCTTGCCGGATGGATTTGTTTCGTTCTTTCTTTGTGCACTGGATTTTCAGAACTCTTCTGTAGCACTGTGTTTCAAAAGCACCGATCTTCACTCATATTGCTTTTGTAATCGTCCATGTTTCACATCCATAGGTTGCACAGGAAAAATCCATTTCTTAGGATTTTTAGTTCCTTGCTTATATTATGCCATAGGTTCTGCATATTCCTTATCTTCTGTATTGCCATAGTCAGTCGTCTTCTTACTTCCTTTGTACAGTCTCCATTGTTGTTTAGTATTGTGCCCAGATATTCAAAATGCACAACATTTTCAATATCTTTGCCAGCGATCTCGATTTTAGGTTGGAAGTTTTGTCTTGTCAGTTGTCATTATCTTAGTTTTCTTAGTATTCAGGTAGAGATTCTGGGCTTCGCTGTGCTTCTGGACTGATGTAATTATTTGTTCTAGGCCCTTGGTGCTGTTCAAGAGTAAAACTGTGTCGTCTGCATATTGTATTTTCGGTATCTCCTTTCCTACTATTGTGGAAGGATCGAATCTTTAGAAATTGGATCTGCCTTTACATTTCTGGTGATGTTTTTCACATATATGTTGAACAGGTATAGTGAAAGACTGCAGCCCTGTCTGACCCCCGTTGTGTATCTTGAACCAATCTGACAGATATAAGCAATCATAAGTGAATTAAACTTAAATGATGTGACAATTTTATAACAAAATGAACACAGGAAATGGGGAGGAAGACTAGCGTCTGGTCAGGCACAACATACTGATCAGACATGTTAACCAGGGTCAGGCAAAATAGACTGCCAAGACCCCCACCTCAACTTCCTCGAAGTCCTCCCTAGAAACAGGCTGTTTTCATGGCGGCCTGGTTAACGTGGTGGGGGATCGACATGATCTATACAGATGAAGCCAAACATAGCACAACAGCTTGGATTACGCCAGTTCACCTCATCAGCAGGCTCGGGATGTGAGGAAAGCAACTGCAACTCGCCATCTAGCACCCTTTTCAGGGCTCACAAAAGAGTAGACTTGCTCATTGTGGGCATTCAACAACTAATCAACACAGGAAGTTCCACCACCAAATTTGCGTATGCCTGCAGAAGTCCCATCCACCTGACCCCAGACACTCTTTTGATGACGATATCTATTGTAAGACGAATCCCTATTTTAGAGATGTTTAAATTTGAACAAATTAATATCTAAGAAGAAATATGGCCACTTTAACCTTCTTCACGCCAGGGTCTAGACTGGTTGGACAAAAATCGGAATTTCCGAAAAAAATTTATTATTTTGCACGGCGACCCTACTCATAGCCATTTAAAAAAATGCTCAATACGTCACCATCTACACGCGATATTTTGCCGGTAAAAGTATCGTGTTAGATTAGGAATGGATTTTGAATGATTTTTCAGAGACTAAATAGATTTGGAAATGGGAAACTAAAGCGGAGAAACTTTGCAGAAATAGCCAAAGCAAAGATGAGCGAAGACCCTATGAACACAATAACAACACCAAAGCCCATCCCACTTGTACGAAAACCTACCTGGAAGCAGCATATCATTCTAGAGGTGGTAGAAAATATACCAGGTATTGGAAACAAGAACAGCCAAACTGAAAAAAAAAGAAGAGACATAACCCTGAGGTACATAACGAAAAACTACCCAAGCATGGACTGGACCCATGCATACACCGACGGTTCTGTAACAAACACAACACAGAACGGAGGGGCAGGGGTATTCCTGAGCCTACCAAATGGTAGAAAAACAACACTGTCAGTGGCAACTGGAAAATACTCAAGCAATTTCAGAGCAGAGGCACTGAGGGCTGCAGTAGAAGCAATGCTGACAGGCGAAAGCAATGAAAGCCAGATAGTCCTGTTTACAGATGCCCTGGCCGTAGTCACAGCACTAAAAAGCCAGAAAAATACTGAACTTAATGATTTAAGAGCAGTACTCTGTCAACTATGCCAGCAGTCCGCACCAAAAAGAGTAGTTGTACAGTGGGTTCCATCCCACTGTAACATCCAAGGCAACGAGGAGGCAGACAGACTTGCAAAAGAAGGTGCACGACTGCCACAACCAGATTCTAGTGTGACCTACGAAGAGTCCAAAAGGCTTATTAGGGCCAGATACATGGCCAAATGTGAAACAGAACATACTGGCTACACAAAAAAACGATGCCTATTACCAGTTGAACAAAAGAGAGCAGGTCGTGGTCTTCAGACTCCGCACAGGCCACAACAGACTGAGGTACCACCTATTCAATAAACTGAAGATAGGTGGCACTGACGAATACACGTGTGGTACCGCGAAAATGACCGCTGAACATCTGCTGCAAAACTGCCCGACATACGAGGACCAGAGAAAGCACATGTGGCCATCACCAGTGGCAACACTAGACAAGCTCTATGGCAGTGTCGACAGCCTCAGGATGGCCGCTGCTTTTTTTTGAAAAAATAAAGGTTGACGTTTGACAGCGTATGAAGAAGAAGAACTATTTTTCTTCTAACACCTCTAATACGCTGATTGGGGTAAGCCGACTTTTTGCGAAAGGTAAAGTAGGTTGTTGGAAAAGATCTTTATTGAGTAGATCTGTTTATTTTGTTTGTTTAGATGAAAGAACTACGTTTGAATTGGAAACTAACAGTTGTGTGGATATTGTAAACACAGTATCGATACGTTGTTATGGTTTCAATGGATTTCTAGTGGTCGAGTCCAAATTTTTCCGAGATTTCCATAAATTTTCAACATCTTTTTGTATCTCAGAAACTAACAAACACACAACAAAAACAATAACACCCACAAGTTCTTTATTCAATTGTGTCTCTACACACAAGAAAATCGTATTTATTGACAAACAAACAGAACAGTTACAAATTTTGAAAGTCGACTACTATAGCGAGATATAAACTTGCGCAAATTATTCGTAAAAAAAAGTATGTGGCGCTATGAAGGTTAACATGTATGTCTGCCGAAGACGGATGTGTCTGACCGAAAGGTATAAACATCGCAGTCAAGCTGTAAACTACGACACAGCACATTCCATTCTTCAAACTACATCCTGCTATTTGCAAAGCCCTGTTCAGGGTTTTGTAGTGGAATATTGAGAATGAACACAGAAGAAGAACATGCATGTGAAGCTTCTTGTTCATTATGTTTTGTTATTTTGTCACGTACGAATGCCGGTTCTCTGATAAAGGTTGCGATGGCGTATAGGTTCGTCTCCGTGGGTCAATGTTCTGTATGCAATTTCCTACATATGTTAAAAGTCTTGTAGAATATATTAGCTGACTGTGCTGCGTGTCCACATATACCTATGGGTGATAAGGCCAATTTTAGTCGGTGTAAGTGATATTCAACCTGTTATATCCTGTTCTCGTTTGAAAAAAAACTCAGTAAAACTTCAAACCAAAACTACAAAGGGATGGCATCAAGAATAACAAGAAGAAATGGATCATTTCTGTTTTACACAACAGGTTGGTTGGTTGGTTATTGATTCAGCAGCCTGTGGACTCCTGGCCTTTGGCCAATACCATTTAGTGGTATCTGGAAGTGTTTGTGAGCTGTTGATTTCTGTACATGTTCCATTTTTCTGTCCGTGGAGGAAGAAACTCTTTCCTAACACCGACAACTTCCACAGTTCCACTTCATACAGGCCTCTAACAACTCAGTCCCACAACGTCACTTCCATATAGACCTCTAACAATTCCCACAACTCCACTTCCATATAGACCTCTAACAACTCAGTCCCACAACGTCACTTCCATATAGACCTCTAACAACTCAGTCCCACAACTCCACTTCCATATAGACCTCTAACAACTCAGTCCCACATCACTTCCATATATACCTCTAACAACTCAGTCCCACAACTCCACTTCTGTACAGACCTCTAACAACTCAGTCCCACATCACTTCCATATAGACCTCTAACAACTCCCACAACTTCAGTCCCATGCATGCCTTTAACAACATACTCCCACAACTTCAGTCCCATGCATGCCTCTAACAACTCAGTCCCACAACGTCACTTCCATATATACCTCTAACAACTCCCACAACTTCAGTCCCACGCATGCCTCTAACAACTCAGTCCCACGTCACTTCCATATATACCTCTAACAACTCCCACAACTTCAGTCCCATGCATGCCTCTAACAACTCAGTCCCACGTCACTTCCATATATACCTCTAACAACATACTCCCACAACTCCACTCCCAAACAGGCCTCTAACAACTCCCACAACTCCACTCCCAAACAGGCCTCTAACAACTCACTCCTACCACTCCCATGCAGGCCTCTAACAACTCCCACAACTCCACTCCCAAACAGGCCTCTAACAACACACTCCTACCACTCCCATGCAGACCTCTAACAACATACTCCCACAACTCCACTCCCAAACAGGCCTCTAACAACTCCCACAACTTCAGTCCCAAACAGGCCTCTAACAACTCACTCCTACCACTCCCATGCAGGCCTCTAACAACTCACTCCTACCACTCCCATGCAGACCTCTAACAACTCCCACAACTCCACTCCCAAACAGGCCTCTAATAACTCCCACAACTCCACTCCCAAACAGGCCTCTAACAACACACTCCTACCACTCCCATGCAGACCTCTAACAACTCCCACAACTCCACTCCCAAACAGGCCTCTAACAACTCACTCCTACCACTCCCATGCAGGCCTCTAACAACTCACCCAACTCCACTCCGATGCATACCTACAACAACACACTCCCACGACTACAGTATCTGCTATGGGACTACTTAACTTGACCTATATTACTCACAGGATGTAAAGCACTTCCAGCTGTGGCATGGCAAGAACTACATGTGGTACCACACACGGATTCGACCTTTCACCCAACAGTTTCTGGATGCTGTCTCCAAATTGTACGAGCTACACATCTGCACATTTGGAGTACGCATGTATGCACACATCATTGCCAGACTTCTGGACCCAGATGAGAAGCATTTTTCACATCGCATATTGTCTAGGGATGAATGCTTTGATCCTCTGTCAAAGACTGCAAATCTCAAGTAAGTATATGTATTTAACCTTAGCGGCACTTCATTCAAAATTGATGCAATTTCATCTGCGATGGCATTATTTTTCAGCACATCACATTTTACTATGGTTGTTGACTTAATAGCCTGTAACCTTTTCATTTGTTGGTCTATAGATATGGTTTTTGTGTATGTTGGGACATAAATTAATAAAGCACTTCTTGCTGTTATTGTTGAATGTGTCTTAGTTTCTGAGATTCAAGAAGATAAAAGATTAAAATGTTGAAAAACAGCCCTCATTTATTCTGTAAAGTAAAGATCCCATCACGCCATGCAACGTTTAGAATATATGGTATTAGAAAGGTAAAGTAACCCATTACTGCCATAGGGGTGTGATATGTTTAGCGATTTCACATTCTTCTTCTTCTTCTTACGCTGTCAGACGTCAACCTTTATTTTTTCGAAAAAAGCAGCGGTCATCCTGAGGCTGTCGGCACTGCCATAGAGCTTGTCTAGTGTTGCCACTGGTGATGGCCACATCTGATCCTCGTATGTCGGGCAGTTTTGCAGCAAATGTTCAGCAGTCAGATTTCACATTCAAATGCTTGGCTAAATGAGGGCATTAGCCATCTCCTCGCCCTCGTCGCTTTAACTTCCCTGGCTGAACCGGTACCCACTTAAGGCTGTGCCAACCCGGGAGCCGTTTCGGTCTGAAAAAAACATTTCCGCCTCAACTGGGGAATAAACCCAGGACCACTCAGATGCGAAGCCAGCTCGCTAACTACTGCGCTATGCTGCTCCCCATTATTATATTAATATGGTGTTAGGCAGCACTTATTAGATGATGCGGTTGACATCACGTCGTTCACCTTTTCTACCCAGATATTTCTCTGTGGCTGAGTCAACCACAGGAGCCGGCTTGCGATTGGATACAAATCCTGCACCAACTGGGGATTGAACCCTGATCGCTTGGCTGGGAAGCCATTACAATAACCACTACGCTACCATTTATCCAGTAAATTTGTAAAATTGCCAAAAAGCACTGATAGTGTTCTTAACAAGATTGGCATATCTGTTAGTTTCTACTACAAACATATTTATTACATCTACATAACAAACTAAACAGATCTGCCTCAGAAAATTCCGTTGCAACAGCTTGACTTCATCTCCCTCAAAAATGGGATAACCTTTAAATCCGAGTGAAAAACAGAATATGTCATTTGAAATTTTAAAAATAAAAATCCACAAGCACATCTCCCAATTGAAAATTGGACAAGAAGGAAGTAACATCTATTTATATGCAGATTCACGCATGTTCACCCGTTTCCACGGCATCAGCTCGGATGTTTAATTAATGCGATACTAACGCCGCTGGTCTTTGACAGCCTACAGCGTCATCCGCAGATAAACATTTTTTTAATAAGAAGTCACAGTGGGCCCAGCACATGTTAAAGGTTTATGCCAAAACAGTAGGGTGTCCAGTCATTCTAACCAAGTTAGATAATTACACAATTGTAGAACTTGAAAAGATTACAAATCTGCAATCCATGACCGACAGAAGAGACTGCAGAGCCCAGCAGCAAGCAGAGAAACTCAGAAGACTGACAGACCATCCAATGTATCAGAGACTAAATAGATTTGGAAATGGGAAACTAAAGTGGAGAAACGTTGCAGAAATAGCCAAAGCAAAGATGAGCGAAGACCCTATGATCACATTAACAACACCAAAGCCCATCCCTACGGTACGCAAACCTACCTGGAGGCAGCATATATTTCCGGAGGTGGTAGAAAATATACCAGATATTGGAAACAAGAACAGTCAGACTGTAAAAGAAAGAAGAGACATAACCCTGAGGTACATAACGAAAAACTACCCAAGCATGGACTGGACCCATGCATACACCGACGGTTCTGTAACAAACACAACACAGAACGGAGGAGCAGAGGTATTTCTGAGCCTACCAAATGGTAAAAAAAATAACACTTTCAGTGGCAACTGGAAAATACTCAAGCAATTTCAGAGCGGAGTCAGAGGCACTGAGGGCTGCAGTAGAATAAATGGTGACAGGCAAAAGAAATGAAAGCCATATAGTCCTGTTTACAGATGCCCTGGCCGTAGCCACAGCACTAAAAAGCCAGAAAATTGCTGAACTTAATGATTTAAGAGCAGTACTCTGTCAACTATGCCAGCAGTCCGCACCAAAAAGAGTAGTGGTACAATGTGTTCCATCCCACTGTAACATCCAAGGCAACGAGGAGGCAGACAGACTGGCAAAAGAAGGTGCAAGACTACCACAACCAGATTCTAGTGTGACCTACTTATTAGAGCCAGATACATGACCAAATGGGAAACAGAACATACTGGCTACACAAAAAACGATGCCTATTACCAGTTGAACAGAAGATAGCAGGTCGTGGTCTTCAGACTCCGCACAGGCCACAATAGACTGAGGTACCACCTATTCAATAAATTGAAGATAGTGGCACTGACGAATACACATGTGGTACCGGGAAAATGACCGCTGAACATTTGCTGCAAAACTGCCGACATACGAGGACCAGAGAAAGCACATGTGGCCATCACCAGTGGCAACACTAGACAAGCTCTATGGCAGTGTCGACAGCCTCAGGATGACCGCTGCTTTTTTCAAAAAAATACAGCTTGACGTCTGACAGCGTACGAAGAAGAATATAATTACATTTCTCTGCATGCTTTCTATATGCATCGTGGAGATAACTTGAAACAAATATCGAAAAGACTGGGAAGACGCGGATTTCTTCTTCTTCGTACCCAGTCAGACAGTAACCATTATTTTTTCGAAAAAAGCGGCGGTCATCCTGAGGCTGTCGACACTGCCATAGAGCTTGTCTTGCAGTTCCTCTGGTGATGGCCACATCTGCTCTCTCTGATCCTCGTATGTCGGGCAGTTCTGCAGCAGATGTTCAGCGGTCATTTTACCGGTACCGCACGGGCATTCGTCGGTACCACCTGTCTTCAATTTGTTGAATAGGTGGTACCTCAGTCTATTGTGGCCAGTGCGAAGTCTGAAGACAACGACCTGCTCTCTTCTGTTCAACTGGTAATAGGCATCGTTTTTGGTGTAACCAGTATGTTCGGTTTCCCATTTGGTCATGTATCTGGCTTTAATAAGCCGTTTTGACTCTTCGTACGTCATACTAGTATCTGTTTGTGGTAGTATTGCACCTTCTTTTGCCAGTCTGTCTGCCTCCTCGTTGCCTTGGATGTTGCAGTGTGATGGGACCCACTGTGCCACTACCCTTTTTGGTGCTGACTGCTGGCACAGTTGGCAGAGTGCTGCTCTTAAGTCATTAAGCTCAGTGTTTTTCTGGCTTTTTAGCGCTGTGACTACGGCCAGAGCATCTGTAAGCAGGACTATATGGCTTTCATTTTCTTTATGTGTCACCATTTCTTCCACTGCCGCCCTCAGTGCCTCTGCCTCCACTCTGAAATTGCTTGTGTACTTACCAGTAGCGAATGACAGTGTTATTTGTCTGCCATTTGGTAGGTTCAGGAATGCTCCTGCCCCTCCGTTCTGTGTAGTGTTTGTTACAGAACCGTCGGTGTATGCATGGGTCCAGTCCATGCTTGGGTAGCTTTTCGATATAAAGCTTAGGGTAGTATCTCTCCTTTCTTTTTCAGTCTGGCAGTTTCTGTTTCCAATACCTGGTATATTTTCTACCACCTCTGGAAATATATCCTGCCTCCAGGTAGGTTTTCGTACAGTAGTGATGTGTTTTGGTGTTGTTAGTGCGTTTATGGGATCTTCGTGCATCTTTGCTTTGGCTATTTCTGCAATGTTTCTCCGCTTTAGTTTCCCATTTCCCAAATTGTTTAGTCTCTGGTGCATTGGATGGTCAGTCAGTCTTCGGAGTTTCTCTGACTGCAGCTGGGCTCTGCAGTCTCTTCTATCGGTCATGGATTGCAGTTTTGTAATCTTTTCAAGTTCTACAATTGGCGTTGACTTCATGCCTCCTGTTATAACTCTCATGGCTTGATTTTGAAGTTTGCTAACTTTATCGAAGTTCGCCTTTGCTGCTGTTGTCCATGCCGCAATGCCATACTCGAGAACTGGTCTCACTCTTCCAGTGTACAGTTTCTTTAGTATGCTTTCGTCTGCTCCCCAGCTTGTGCCAGCAAGTTTCCTCATGATTGCCATTCTTTCTCTGGCTCTCATTCGGTTTCTCTCGATCTGACTTTTCCGATCAAATGTGACTCCCAGATAGTTTGGGTTGTCGTTTGGCTGCAGGAATTTGCCATTTAAACTTAATTTGGTATTTTGGGGTTTGATGGAAAGCGAGAATATTGTGCATGTGGTTTTCTCCTCGTTTATTTTGACCAGCCATGAGTTCGCCCACTCTTCCAGCGATGTTAGGGCCTGCTGCATCCGATTTCTTGCTATGGTGAGATTCTTTTCTGAGGTCCACATAGCCAGATCGTCTGCAAACATTGAGCTATGGACTCTTCTTGGTACATTACAGGAAGACTATGCGTGTATTTGTTGAAGACCTATGCTCCGCAGGGAACTGTAAAGGTTTCAATTGGTATGCTTTCACCCTTGTCATTTCTTCCTTTGGGACAGAAGATGCATTAGTGAATGAGCTGACAGCAGCTAGTGATTCGTGGCTGGCTGACTGCATCCAAATTAGTGACACATAACCGGCCAAGACCCTATTCTGCCTCCAAGTAGCAGCCCTAGAAACAGACTTCAATTATGCAGTCTGGCTAAGAGGTTAGACAATGGCGTGCTGAAATGGGATTTTTTGGGGCTGAAAGGTGCCGGTACTGCAGCCTCGCTGTAAACTTTACAAACGTTATTTTCAGGATGAATGCCGAAGAAGAATTTCTTCTTCTGTGTTTGCCAATCATATACACTCACATTCAAAGGCTCCAAAAAAGTTGTATGTCTGTGGCTGACTTTATGTGGGTAGCGTTGCAGTGTGTTTGCCCCCATTGATCCAGTACATCTTCATCAGTCATATATATATATATATATAGGGCTAACTTCCGTTACCTTTGACTGTCCCCAGTCCATTTCCAAGGCTGCAGCAGTTTTTAACCAGTGTCTCTCCTAGAACAGCTGTCCTGGTAGAGTGTTTTACCATTTATGTCTTTGTCATTTAAATTAGTTAGATTATCCTATTTGTGTTGTCATTTGACCCTGACTAATACCTTTTGGTTGTAAAGTAGGCTGTTTTTATAATCGTGCACACTGAATAACTCATACTTCTTTAACTCTTAATAATTCCCATCTGATCGTAAACAACGGCCCACAAAACATCACCCATGTTCCGCTCTGTCGCTTACCAACGACGTTTACATGTTTGGAATGACCTTACATATCGTGAAATTTACGAAGTATGCACAACTTTCATTTAATGAAGTGTTCATAATGTTCCGTCTGTATTTTACGTTTCTGGTAAATTTGTAAACTTGTGACATTCTGAGAGATGGAATTATGGCTTTAAGAATCGGAAAATAAATTATTATTTGATCAGGCCAATGATCACGCATCTTCTTCTTCTTCTGCGTTCGTTCTCAATCTCCCACTACCAAAAACCTGAAAGGGATTAAGTAGCAGAATGTAGTCCAGAGAACGGAATGCGTTGTGTCGTAGTTTTACAGCTTGGCTGCGATATTTGCACCTTTCGGTCCAACACATCCGACTTCAGCAAGCATTTTTTGAGTACCGGGTTAGCATTCCCTCTTCGATCCCTTCTCCTTAGCCAGTCTTCCCTACTGCAGCCTGTTATCCAGGATCACCGCGTGGAGGTGTAGAAGGGTCTTGGCAGCTATGGTTTGCTGGCCTTGATGCTAGCAGTCAGCTATGGGTCGCTGACCACTGCAGCTTATGCGCTGCTCAACATCTTGATCCCGATCACGCATCTGAATTACACTTTAACTCTTTCTGTCCTGAATAATTTTGTTGATTTGTGGCTTTCAGCCCGGGGAAAGTGCTCTGCAACTGTATATTAAGTAAAGTAAGATCCTGTTAACATGCCAGTGTTGTTGCTTGCAAATGTCCACAATGAGTAGGTTACTCTTTTACGTGCCTTGAAAAGGACGTTAAGTGGTGAGTTGCAGAAGCTTTCGTCACATCCCAAACATACTGATGAAGGTGGACCAGGGTCCTCCAGGTGGTTGTGCTATGCTTGGCTTCATCTGCGTGTCATTCACTACTTTGGGGATCCCGTCGTTCCATCACCTCGTTAGCCAGGCAACTAGGAAGTCGAGGTGAGGGTCTTGGCCAGTATGAATTGCTTGACCATGACAAACATGTCTGATCAGTATATTTTTGTCTAACCAGACGGCAGTGTAGCATATTGGAAATATTGCGTTAGGCCCACATTTTATTTACCAACACTAGAGGTGATGCGCTCAACATCAATCCTTCCACCTTTACTTACCCAGATTATTCTGGCACCCAATTTTTGAGGCTGGACCCAACCCCATCAGCTGTCTTGCTATAGAAAAAAAATCCACACCAACTTTGGGGGCTGAACCTCGATCACGGCTGGAAAGCCAGTGCACCTCAGCTCCTGTCACTCTATATGGCATAATTTGTTTCCAAATAAAATAAATTAATATTGAACAAATTGAGCCAGAATTACCATCTAAGGATTTTAAGAATAATTAAACTGTCTTTGATTTGAAGTATTCGGGATTAAAATATTTATTAGTATGAAGTTTTAAATGTCAGGCGGGACGGCGTGGCCTAGTGGTTATGTGACACGGCTCACAACCATAAGGTGCTGGGTTCGATCCCCATCTCAGCACCGGCCGTTACCCCGGGGAAGCAAACCCTTAGAAAATGCAGGAGGAAGCAGACCCTTACATAAAATGCATGCTGAAGTCGGATGCACTGGGCCGACAGGCGCAAAATAAAAACGCAGTGCAATGCACACCGCCTTGGGGATTAGAGAAATAAGGCGAACGCAAAAAAAAAAAAAAAAAAAAAAAATGTCAGGAATATGAATGCTCATGATGTTATGACTATTTCTGCTTTAAATCCCTCGATATTCATACTGGTCCCAGTTTCTGTGTGCAAATCATAGGCTGAATCAGACATGTGCTGGGCTCGACAACAGCGCTCGTCTGCTCGCCCATGACGAGTAAAAAAATTAGTTTGACGAGTAAAAAAAATATCAGTTTTTAATTGTGAATTACGTTTTAAATCGTTACTACATAATGACACTCGCACGATTATTAATGAAATTACGGTTAGAATAGATTGTACATAAGCTAGTTCATTATGGTGAATTTAAATGGACCTCGGCTACCACAATTTAAACCTACTAAAGCCATCGGTAAATGGTATTTCGGTGCTAAAACTACCAAGCAAGGACACAAATGCCATGCCTCTGACAGCAGTACATTTTTTTTTCAGAAGAAATAGGCTAATACTGTGTAAGTAATACAATATATGTTAGTTTGGTACACATTGTTATTTAGAAATAATGGTGAGTTAGGGCCGAGTTTAAATTTATTAACATAAATTACATGACTGTAGTCCGATCATGCTGATTGGTAACATTTTTGACTGACTGGTGAGTCACCCTAAAATTTTTCAAGACCTGGACATGTGGTACCAGAAAGACTTTTTTAAGGCAGAAAGTGGTAATTGCTTGGAATGCATTGCCACTGAAAATAGTGAAGGCAGGATCAGTTATTCCATTCAAGAATAGATTGGATGCACACATGCATTTTTGGATCAAGTGAATGTAAAAGGAACTGGTTGTATACAGACTCTGCAGTCTTCTAAACCAGTATAAAGACGTTAAGTGTGTTGAATCTCAGCGTTTAATCCACATGTGGGATCATTAATCTGATAAAATAATAAATCATTTCACGTGGTCTTGAAGTTAAACTTTTCTCGCACTAAATCCATAAACTTTAAAACCTTAACACATTCTTAAATGTCTTCATATCGGAAACAACTCTATGGTAAACGACAATTTGTGCAGTTTGGTGGCCATCTTGAAGGTGATGTTAAAATATGAAATTCTTCACATTTAATGACAGAACTTACCGAATGTGTTCAGAAGTCGGTGTTTGGCGGAAACATTTATTGGTGAAGGATGCAATGGAAACATTTATTTGTGAAGAATGCAGTGAGGACGTTTATTGGTGAAGAATGTAATGGAGACATTTATTGGTGAAGGGTGGAATGTTGACATTTATTGGTGAAGGGTGGAATGTTGACATTTATTGGCGAAGAATGTAATGCAGACATCTATTGGCGAGGGTCCGCAGTCTGAATGTGATACTCTTAGATACTCAAACAGATTTTTATATTTGTGTTGAAGAGTCTAAGAGTTCCCATATGATAATATTATTGTTAAACTTAACAACTTATTTGAGATTTTACAGGACCAGAAAGTTGACTGACTTTTCAAACAACTTATTTTCTGGTGATGCTATTACCCTCTGGTTAGTGCACTGCCTTCTGAGCCAAGTGATTGTGGTTCGATCCCCAGCCGGCGTGGGATTTTTCTGATAGCAAAATGGCTCATGGGGTCGACACAGCCTAAAAAATTGGGTTCAATAATAATCTGGGAAAGTAAAAACGGCTGGCATGATGTTCACCAAATCATCCCTAGTGTGCCACTTATAAAGACAAATATGGGCATTACACCATATTCCCAATATGCCACACTGGAGTGCTAACGGATCTTTACTTTTGTTTTTACTTATTACTTTCAGAGCTCTGTTTCCATGCGGGGATAAAATGGTTGGAATCATCGATGACCGAGAGGATGTTTGGAACCATGCTCCAAATCTCGTCCATGTCAAGCCATACAGGTTTTTCCAAGGTACTGCAGATATCAATGCTCCACCTGGACTAACTAAGTCGGAGCATGATAACGAACCAATATCACATAAATTGGTTGACCAATCGAAACACAAAAAAGATGGTAGCGTCTCAAAGATTGAAGAAACACAGAAACAACATGAGGCCTTAAAGGTTTGTGAAAAACAAAAACACAATTGTGAAGATTACGAGGTAGACGGTAAACAGGAAAATACATATGTCGGTTCTAATGTTCCTCTGAGAATTGCAGATGAAGGTACAAAAACACCAGAGGTGTCAAGTGTCGATGAGAAAATCTCTGCTCTTGAAGAAGAGAAAAAAGAAAAGACAGTCTTATCATTAACTGGTAGTAAAATTGCTGATGATAATAATTTTGATGAGAAATGCACTATAGATGTCAGGGATGTCAAAGATTCTAAACTAGGAGATTCACAAGTAAGCCCGAACTCAGCGGATGTAGTCATCAAACAGGAAGATATTAAGAGCTCTCACGGTTTGGAAGCTGAAACTGCAGACGGTGACGTTAAGCAGAGTTCAGAGTCTGTAGATTCACAATCGATGATGTTAAATAATTCAACAAAAGGCGCAGATGAGAACAACAAAGATATTGTCGCCGGAACATCAAATCCAGGAGACTCTCAAAGCGATAGTGAATGTAAGACAGCTCAAGGTGATCAGACAGGTGAACAGAGTGGTCAGGATGAGATCGAGTGGTCTGACGACGATGACTATCTTCTTCACCTAGAAGAGATCCTAACCAGGATTCACAAGGCTTACTATGGCATGTATGAACAATGTCAACGGAATGGCTCAAATAAGCTGCCAGATTTGAAGAACATTATTCCTTATGTGCGAAAGAAAACTCTGAAAGATGCCAATATTGTCTTTAGTGGAATGTTTCCACTAAACGTGGGTTTAGAAAAGTCTCGGCCCTATGCTGTGGCAAAGGCTTTAGGTGCGAACATCCAGAACGATATTGTCCCAAGGAAGGCCAAGAATGGGAACAGCTCAGAGGCAACTACTCATTTGGTGGCAGCCAAGGCAGGAACTGGCAAACACAAGACTGCGCTAAAGACCAAAGGCATTCACATTGTTAGTGGAGAATGGTTGTGGACTTGCAGTGAGAGGTGGGAGTGGGCAGAAGAAAGTATTTATCCCCTCGTCAGCAAAGACACACTGTCTAAAAGTGCAGGCAGCCCAGAAGAAAGCACACCCAGGCTAGAAAAGTCAGAGCATAAAAAAAGAAAAACTGGAGAAAAGATGGTACCAGATGCAGATGAAGATGTTTTTGGAGAAAAAAATGAAAGTTTAGAGTTCAATGCTAGCAGTAAAAAACTGAAGCTGGACCATCAGGAACAGAAAAAAGACTCTGAAAATCAGCATTGTTTATCCGCTAGCAATGTTATTGAGGTGACCCATGTCCAGGGACTGACAAAAGTATCCGATCCTCAGCCTTCTACATCTGCTAGCAGTGTTATTGAGGTGTCGGAGGAGAACTTTGCCAATAGCTTTAACCCTTTATATTCATTTTCTGATGAGGATATTGAGTTCATGGATAAGGAGGTGGATGAGCTTATGGATGAGGAAGAGGGTAGCTCAGAAGAAAGTGATGAAGAGAGGGAGGCGCGATTGAGAGGAGATGTTTTGGGTAAAGTGGATCAATCTGACTCGGACTCTGACAGTCTGTCTGGAGATTTGCCTCGTGGATGGAAAATGCACAGGAAGTTATTTTCCCCAAACAAAAAGGGAGATGATGAAGAGAAAGAAACTGATGCTGGGGATGATGACGAAACAGAAAATGAATTAACGAGGTACCAAAAGAATATGGTTGCGTTTGCTGGAGATGAAAGTGAGTCAGTGTCTGGCCGAGATGAGGATTCTATTGGGTCTGTTGATGATGAGATTGCAGAAGCTGTTGAGAAAGAGTTTCTTGCTTCGTTGTAGGAATATTTCTGTTCTCTGGGGTGTTTTTTAAAAATGTTTAAATGAACTGTTGTTTGCTGATGATTAGGTCATCTTTTACCAAAATGGAGAAGACCTGTAACACTACCTAACCTACTGATCTCAGGAGATTTCATTGCTGTGTTGAAGGATACTTCAAGCGAAACGAAACAGTCAGGTGATAATTAGACTAACAGTTCTCAACTTCTGTATCATGTAAGACAATTGTTGCCAGGTCTCAGCGAACCTCTCCCTAACAATTATTAAACGAGGGGAGCTCTGAAAGTAATGCCTCCTATTTTATTCCATGAAAACCATAACAGATCAAAAGAGCACAATAACACTATTTGATAGAGCAATGTCTTGTCTTCAAAAAACTATTTTTCAAGTCACCTCCCTTAGTCACCTCCATTTTCTCCAATGATGATCAAGAGCATACATGCAGCGCTCGCAAAAATCTGCACCAGCGGAAGTGACCCACTTTTTCATAGCTGCTATGACGATGTTTTTGCTAGGAAAATGTTGCCCACGCAGTCCATCTTTCATTGGCTCGAACAGATCGAAGTCAAAAGATGCCAAATTCGAACTATACTGTGGGTGTTGTAGGACAGTCCAGCCAAGACTGACAATGTGCTCCACGGTCTTCAAGCGGGTATGGGGCCTGACATTATTGTGTTACAAAAGACAGGTTGTCTTCTTCTCTGGCCTACCATAGAAATTCGAGCCTTCAGCTTAGCCAGCGTCACAATGTAACAGTCTCTGTAAAAATTTAGCAAGTGTCAATGAATGTCAATTGGTGCAACTTTTTCCACGTGGAGGAATTAAATAATGCACCTCTGTTTTATAGCGCAGCTGCATGGCAGACAAAATTTTGTCAGACTGCTTCTCCACTGCCACCTGTCGGACGGAAATAACATTTTACGGATAATGTTATGAACTTTACTGCCAAAATGCACTTCTGACGTCGTGGGACATCATAATAAAATCGGAGGCATTCGGAGCACCCCTCAATTGTACGTTAGCATTGTCATTTAGGTAATGGAAGAAAAGTTGATAAAAGCACATGTAGGTAATGGCTCAGTGACCACACCAGGACAAAAACAATACCTACGTTACGACACACAATGCCTTCATCAGGGACAAAGAACTAACGAAAACAGCTAACAAATCATTTTTTTAAATGGACATGTAAAATGAGTGTTTTAAGTTCGCAGCCATACCTGGGTGTGCCAGAAAAATGTGAGACACGCAAGCCGTACTTTAGTAGGTACAGAACAGATAGCTAGGGTGTGAGTGGATAGCAGCTGTTGAGGCCTCAAACCTCCAGGTGTTGACATGGACCTACTGTCCTGGTCATGCTGAACTTTAGGGCAACGAAAGAGCTGACATCTTGGCTTCACAACCTCCCATCATGGGCGTGTTTGTGGTGTATGCGAGTGACATTTTGAAATCAATCAACGACCGTCTGTTTGGATGAGGACTGAAATCGGTGAATCAGCAATCCACAGACTGCAAAGTTTCAACATGAAACGAGGTTCAAACAGAGTGGGGTGCAGGAAAGTGTACAACCAATGAGCTACCAAGAACATCAGCATCCAAACCCTGCGCCATTTGCTGAGGAAGACTGAGTACATATGAGAATGCCCAGAGTTAATTCTCAGAAACAGTACAGATATAGCTGACCGAATAAGAAATGTCTTATTTTTGTTTGTCTTCTAGTAGTTGTTTTCATCTGTTCGTTGTTACTCTAGAAAACCTTGTGTCCATAAAGTAGTTATCGTTTCCTGCCGAAGATGGATGTGTCGGACCGAAAGGTGCTAATATCGCAGTCAAAACTGTAAACTAGCAACACAACACATTTCGTTCTCTGGACTACATCCTGCTACTTGCAAAGCCCTGCTCAGGGCTTGGTAGCGGGAGATTGAGAACGAACGCTCAAGAAGAAAAAGAAGATATCGTTTTGTTTTTGTCCTGGCACGGTCATTGAGCCACTACTTATACATGTTTTTATCTACTTTTAACCTTCAGTTGTGTTGCAGCTTTGTTCTGTTGAATAGAAGATTAGAATGTAAATGTTCTATGGTCTTTTAATTGATTGTATTTCATTCTAAAGCATCATCATTATCTGCTGTTTCCCTTGAAACATATGGTAGCAACAAATGCTCTCTTCCTATTCTCTGCTGTTTTCTCCAGTTGCACCCATACGACCCTAACTGAACTGGCTTCCTCTTGGTTGGTTGGTTATTGATTCAGCAGCCTGTAGACTTTTCACCTTTGTCCCCATACCTTATAGTCAGGGCTTGATCAATTTTAGTATGGCTCACCAGTCAGTCAAAAATGTCATCAGTCAGCATGATCAGACTACAGTCATGTAATTTATGTCAACAAATTTAAACTAGGCCCTAATTCACCTTTATTTCCAAATAGCAATGTGTACCAAACCAGAATATATCGTATTACTTACACAGTATTAGCCTATTTCTTCTGAAGAAAATATGCACTGCTGTCAGAGGCTTGGCGTCTGTGTCCTTGAACATGCTTGGTAGTTATAACACTGAAGAACCATTTACCCATGGCTTTAGTAGGTTTAAATTGTGATATTGGAGGTGTATTTAGATTCACCATCATAAGTCAGCTTATGTGCAATTTATTTCAACCACAATATCATTAATAATCGTGCGAGAGTCGTTATGTAGTAACGATTAAAAAAACAATTGAAGAAGGGGTCCACACTGGTGTGATAGAGTACCAGAGAGTCATCATAACCTTAGTCAAGGAATGCAGACAACGAGGTAAATCAGCTGATAACTGAGAACACCCAGGAGAGTGACGCTTTCATATACACTGACGGATCAGTCGTGCGCAGTGGGACATCAGGCTGGGGTTTCTCGGCTAGAGTGAGAGGAGAGGTCGTTGCTGAGCGCAGTAGGGCATACATGTCAACAACCTCCAGTATGAGAATAGAGACGGAAGCAGTGACCTCAGCACTGAAATGGATATCTGAGACTTCTATAACAAAGGCAGTCATCGCGACAGACGCGCAAGCCGTACTTCAGAAAGTACAGAAGGGATGGCTTAGGTACGAGTGGATAGCTGCTGTTGAGGCCTCAAACCTCCAGGCGCTGACCTAAATCTACTGTCCTGCTAATGCCGGGGTTCAGGGCAATGAAAGAGCTGACATCTTGGCTTCACTGGCTCCCATCATGGGCACATTGGTGATGGATAGAAGTGACATTTTGAAATCAATCAATGACCGCCTGCTGGATGAGGACACCGCAATAGATGAAGCAGCAATCCACAGACTGCAAAGTTTCGACATTAAACGAGGTTCGAACGGAGTGGGGTGCAGGAAAGTGTACAACCAGCGAGCTACAGGGACTATCAGCATCCATACCTTACGCCATTTGATGAGAGAGACTGAGCACCTATGGGTATGCCCGGAGTGCAGTGACGTCCATTCTTAGAAACAGAACGATTAAAAACGTAATTAATAATTTTAAAAATATTGTTTTTACTCGTCAAGCAAATATTTGTACCTGTCACAGACAAGCGCTTTTATCAAGCCCTGCATATAGTGGTATCCGCAAATGTTTGTGAGCTGTTGTTTAGTTCCATACAGATTGTTACATTTGTCTGGCCTTGAGCGTCAAGAGCAGGACACTCAAAAAGATTGTGTTCAGCAGTTTCAGTATGTTCTGGTTGAATTCTGTTCTTCTTCTTCGTTCGTTCTCAATCTCCCACTACCAAACCTTGAAAGGGCTTAAGTAGCAGAATGTAGTCCAGAGAACGGAATGCATTGTGTCGTAGTTTACAGCTTGGCTGCGATATTTGCACCTTTCGGTCCAACACATCCGACTTCAGCAAGCATTTTTTGAGTACCGGGTTAGCATTCCCTCTTCGATCCCTTCTCCTTAGCCAGTCTGCCCTGCTGCAGCCTGTTATCCAGTTCAAGTGACTGTTAACCAGTGATCCCATATCAGGAAATATATCCTCTTCTTCTTTCAAACAGGGAGATAACTATTTTGCATACATGTTCCATTAAAAAAAAAAAAAGAATAAATATCTGAATACATTAAAAAATACAGATAACAAGTTTAAATATATTTGTAAAATGGATACATCTCAGAAAAATATAACTTTTGTTGTCCTTTGTGATGTATAATGGTCATTTCAGAAATGTGGAACTGAAAAATTGTTTTCCAGAAAATATTTTTTTTTCCTTCATATTTAGTTTGACTTATATTTTTACAACCATAACCGGCCTGAATGAAATGTAAAATTTAAAAAAAAAATAATTTTGTTCAGCTTATTTCTTTACTCCCCAAGGCGGTGTGCGTTGCACTACGGTTTTGATTTTGTGCCTGTTAGCCCAGTGCATCCGACTGCGGCATGCATTTTATTTCATTCCAGCACCTCCAATTTCAGCAGAGTATTTTGTGAGCCATGTCTTCCTTCCGTCTTCAATCCCTATTCTGTTAGTCAGACTGCATAGGTGTGGCCTGCTTCCAGGGCCACTACTTGGAAGCAGAATATGGTTTTGGTCAGCTATGAGTCGCAGGTTACTTCTAGCTCATTCACTGCTACGTTTTCTGCCTCGTTCAGTGTCAATTTTTGCACTTTTTTTTTTGCTGCTCGATGAATATGTTTTCCGAGTGCAAAAATACTTGCCAATATCACTAAATGCCAACTTTGTTTTAGGATGTTTTTGTCTTTGTACAGATTCAAATGTAAGATTGTATATTAAATGATTGGTAAAGTACAATTGCATGTTGACTTTGAATTTGACTTATTGTTCAGTTAGTGGTTTCTGGTGATTAACTGAGAGGGAGGAAGCAAACTGAAGATAGGGTAATCAATCCTCATAGCAGCAAATCAATCAGTCATGGTAGTAGTAGCAAGTCAATCAGTCATGGTAGAAGTAATCAATCAATCAGTCATGGTAGTAACAGCAAATCAATCAGTCATGGAAGTAGCAGCAAACCAAACAGTCATGACTGTAGCAATTAATCAAATCAGGCATGGCATTAGTAGGGAATCAATCAATCATGGTAGTAGTAGTCAATCAGTCATGGCAGTAGCAGTGAATCAATAGTTATTGTAGTAGCAGCTAAACAATAAATCTTTGTAGTAGCAATCAATCAATCTTGGTAGTAGCAGTCAATCAATCAGTCATGGCAGTAGCATCGAATCAATCAGTTATTGTAGTAGCAGCTAATCAATAAATCTTTGTAGTAGCAATCAATCAATCTTGGTAGTAGCAGTCAATCAATCAGTCATGGTAGTATCAATCATTGTAGTATCAATCAATCATGGTAATAGGGATCAAGATGATGAGCTGCAGTGGTCAGCGACCCATAGCTGACTGCTAACGTCAGGGCCAGCGAACCAGAGCTGCCAAGACCCTTCTACACCTCCACGCGGTGATCCTGGATAACAGGCTGCAGCAGGGCAGACTGGCTAAGGAGAAGGGATCGAAGAGGGAATGCTAACCCGGTACTCAAAACATGCTTGCTGCGGTCGGATGTGTTGGACCGAAAGGTGCAAATATCGCAGTCAAGCTGTAAACTACGACACAACGCATTCCGTTCTCTGGACTTACATTCTGCTACTTAAGCCCTTTCAGGGTTTGGTAGCGAGAGATTGAGAACGAAGAAGAATGAAGAATCATGGTAACAGCAGTCAATCATTGTAGGAGCTTATCCCGCAGGGACCCTGTGGCCATCTTACAACGGGTAAAAAATATGTCCGTTGCCCTTTCGTGAATCTTGATACGGGCGATGAAACAGATGTCAGTAATGTTGATGGCTAACCTTTATTGTCCTACTGAAACATAGGGCTACCACTACAGCTTGCAGGAAGCCTGTATCTAGGCATTTACAGTGCTGGTTATTTCAATAGAAATGGAAAATGTCATTGCCCCTATGTACTAATATGTGCTAATTTCTTTCATTGCTGTAACTAATTGCTACAGGGAGACCACACAGTGCTTTGCCGCAGGCGTCGTTTTGTTTAATTCTATTCATACTGCGTTCTTCACTCCTGATGATATTTCACTGGTGGCGGGTTGCAGTGGCTCTGCTGAAGAATGTCAGCCTAGGACATTGTGACTGTAGTGCAGTGCAAGACTTCTCAGAAAGCTCACCATTATGAGGACAGATGTGTCAGTCCTCATCTGATTGGCCAGACTGCTTTAGCGCAGCCTATTGTCGGGAGCACGACTTAACAGAGAGGTTGTTGAAAAATAACCTTGGTTGTCGTGAACTATATCAGTTTCCATGTTTGCAGCAGTTAGACAAGGACAGCTTGAAAGATGCAGATTTGGGGAATGTATTGCTATCATTTGTAGGCTGTTAAGAATGATATGATGGTCAGATTTAAAGATCTGCAGAAACTCAACATACCAGAATGAGTGATTGATCCGTTTGAAACAGGCCCGGAACTTGTTAGTGAACATCTCCAAGAAGAGCTGATTGAGCTACACAATGACTTTGATGCAAATGCACGGTTTAGTAATATTCATAACCAAAAATGTTGGACCCTGATTAGCATGTCTAATCCTCTTCTTTGGCAACAAATTAAACTGCTTATTGCAGCATTTCAAATATATTTAGTCGAGAAAGGGTTTAGTTCTGTAGTGATGCTACTTAAAAAACAACTCAATTGATTGCAAATATGGGACAGAGGAGACTTGAGACTTCTTTTAACAAATATAGAACCAGGTATTGCTCACTTGGCTGTGCCACACGAAGTGCAGGGATCGCACTAAATTTAATTGGTAAGTGATCAATCTTTCAATCAATGAGTGAAAGTTAGGGTTGAGAAACACTGATCTAGGAAGTCAAGAAGTTAAGGTACTCCCTCAGTGATGAATGGAAACGTTGGGCGATCGAAGACCGCATGTTTCAAGCGACCACTTGTCTCATGAGAGTGACTGCATCTCGAGTTACCTCCAGTCGTCTTGACCAATAGTCTTCCCACTGATCCAAGGTAGCTCGGGAAAAGGGTGACATTGATGACCAGCCCAGCTTCTTGCCCACTGTAATCTAAGTCCAGGGCACATCACATTATTAAGACAAAACGGTCTGATGTTATGGCCATCATCGCTGGCGTTGGACAATAACTTTATGTATGACTGTATGTATCACGCACTCACTTCTGTCAAAACCAACATTTAAATAAATACAAAATAATATATTATTTCTCAACAGAACTTTTAATGTCATGGTAGACATGTATGAACCGAGCATCATCTCCTTAACACACATATTGCAATGTATTGCACCAGCGATAAATTCTTCACTCACAGACACAGTCAATCTCAATGTAACAGAAATATATTATATGGCAATGAGACATGTATTTAACAACAGCCACACTCACAGGTTAACCAAATGCGCAGCAACAATATCATTAATAACAGCGTGAAACTTACAGAAATACATTCACTAACATGCAATCTCATAAATGCATGAAAGTAATGTCTAACGAAGATAAATAGATTATGCTATGGCATTTAGCATAGAAACAAATGGACAATAATGATATTTTTATGAAGACAATGGTCTCTTCTCACATCATTATGGGACTCGTTCATTACTGCAACTCTCTGACTCCGCAAAGTGCTCCTAGAGGAAGCTACATTAGGTTCACATAGAAGCTTGAAGTTGGAATAGAGTGCAGCTGCGCCAATCTCACATAGAGGGTAGCTAAAGTTAAGGCTCACATAGAGGGTAGCTAAAGTTAAGGCTCACATAGAGGGTAGCTAAAGTTAAGGCTCACATAGAGGGTAGCTAAAGTTAAGGCTCACATAGAGGGTAGCTAAAGTTAAGGCTCACATAGAGGGTAGCTAAAGTTAAGGCTCACATAGAGGGTAGCTAAAGTTCAGGCTCACATAGAGGGTAGCTAAAGTTAAGGCTCACATAGAGGGTAGCTAAAGTTAAGGCTCACATAGAGGGTAGCTAAAGTTAAGGCTCACATAGAGGCTAGTTAAAGTTAAGGCTCACATAGAGGGTAGCTAAAGTTAAGGCTCACATAGAGGGTAGCTAAAGTTGAGGCTCACATAGAGGGTAGCTAAAGTTAAGGCTCACATAGAGGGTAGCTAAAGTTAAGGCTCACATAGAGGCTAGTTAAAGTTAAGGCTCACATAGAGGGTAGCTAAAGTTAAGGCTCACATAGAGGCTAGTTAAAGTTAAGGCTCACATAGAGGGTAGCTAAAGTTAAGGCTCACATAGAGGGTAGCTAAAGTTAAGGCTCACATAGAGGGTAGCTAAAGTTAAGGCTCACATAGAAGGTAGCTAAAGTTAAGGCTCACATAGAGGGTAGCTAAAGTTTAGGCTCACATAGAGGGTAGCTAAAGTTAAGGCTCACATAGAGGGTAGCTAAAGTTAAGGCTCACATAGAGGGTAGCTAAAGTTGAGGCTCACATAGAGGGTAGCTAAAGTTAAGGCTCACATAGAGGGTAGCTAAAGTTAAGGCTCACATAGAGGGTAGCTAAAGTTAAGGCTCACATAGAGGGTAGCTAAAGTTAAGGCTCACATAGAGGGTAGCTAAAGTTAAGGCTCACATAGAGGGTAGCTAAAGTTAAGGCTCACATAGAGGGTAGTTAAAGTGAAGGCTCACATAGAGGCTAGTTAAAGTTAAGGCTCACATAGAGGGTAGTTAAAGTTAAGGCTCACATAGAGGCTAGTTAAAGTTAAGGCTCACATAGAGGGTAGCTAAAGTTAAGGCTCATATAGAGGGTAGCTAAAGTTAAGGCTCACATAGAGGGTAGCTAAAGTTAAGGCTCACATAGAGGGTAGCTAAAGTTAAGGCTCACATAGAGGGTAGCTAAAGTTAAGGCTCACATAGAGAGTAGTTAAAGTGAAGGCTCACATAGAGAGTAGTTAAAGTTAAGGCTCACATAGAGGCTAGTTAAAGTTAAGGCTCACATAGAGGGTAGTTAAAGTTAAGGCTCACATAGAGGCTAGTTAAAGTTAAGGCTCACATAGAGGGTAGCTAAAGTTAAGGTTCACATAGAGGGTAGTTAAAGTGAAGGCTCACATAGAGGGTAGTTAAAGTGAAGGCTCACATAGAGGGTAGTTAAAGTTAAGGCTCACATAGAGGGTAGTTAAAGTGAAGGCTCACATAGAGGGTAGTTAAAGTTAAGGCTCACATAGAGGCTAGTTAAAGTTAAGGCTCACATAGAGGGTAGCTAAAGTTAAGGCTCATATAGAGGGTAGCTAAAGTTAAGGCTCACATAGAGGGTAGTTAAAGTTAAGGCTCACATAGAGGGTAGCTAAAGTTAAGGCTCACATAGAGGGTAGCTAAAGGTAAGGCTCACATAGAGGGTAGCTAAAGTTAAGGCTCACATAGAGGGTAGCTAAAGTTAAGGCTCACATAGAGGGTAGCTAAAGTTAAGGCTCACATAGAGGGTAGCTAAAGTTAAGGCTCACATAGAGGGTAGCTAAAGTTAAGGCTCACATAGAGGGTAGCTAAAGTTAAGGCTCACATAGAGGGTAGCTAAAGTTAAGGCTCACATAGAGGGTAGCTAAAGTTAAGGCTCACATAGAAGGTAGCTAAAGTTAAGGCTCACATAGAGGGAAGTTGAGTCAGGTTTATCTAGAGGGTTCAGGCTCAGATATAGGTAGCTACACCAAGTTCCTCTAGGAGGTTCTAGCTCAGATAAAGGTAGCTACACCTTCTTCTAGAGGGTTTTAACTCAGATAGAGGTAGCTGCACCAAGTTCATCTAGAGGGTTTTAGCTGAGATAGATGTAGCTATACCTTCTACAGAGTTTTAGCTCAGATAGAGGTAGCTGCACCAAGTTCTTCTAGCAGGTTCTAGCTCAGATAGAGGTAGCCACACCAAGTTCATCTATAGGGTTTTAACTCAGATAGAGGTAGCTATACCAAGTTCATCTAGATGGTGCAAGTTCACCTTGAGGATAGCTACGTAACTGAAGCCAGTGGAAACTTATGTCTAAGTATGTTGGCATTCTTTTATAGAACTGAAGCCCAACCTTCCGAGTTTCTCATTTGCAGTATTATACTGTTTAACCCTACGAAACACGGTGATAATTGTTCACGCTCAGAGGTGTTAATGCAGACGTATCTTGGAGGTGAATATGATCTGAACTTTCAGTATTTCGTCCATGTTGGGAAAGCGCGAAGATTGCGTTCATCTGCGCTTTCCTGAATATTTCATGCATGCTGGGTAAGTGCCTGCACCATCTCGAGCATTTGTGGTTTTCAATGACTGCGATCATCCCAGCCTCACCCAAATCTCTGTCTCCATATGCCTTGGTCAGAGAATGAATTGTGGGCGTGCTCAAGGTATACCGCTCACCTTGTTCGCATCTTCCTTTGAGATTTGAGATCGTTCTCTGTCCTTTAGCCAGGGAAAAGTAGTGGTGCATGAATGATCTTAACAGAGGGTACGGGTAATCATCTTCTTCATCTTGGTCAGTCCAGCTGGTACTCCCAGAGCAGGAATTATCGACCCCGCAGTGAGACACGTCAGGGCAGATTTCTGAATTAAAAATGGAAGATACATGACATAACCTATTGTTTCCGTTTCCCAGGTCAGTAAAATAGGTCAATTGATTGTTGAAGCCCACTGGGAGATTCAAGGAAGAACCGAAGGTGCTGTCGGAGTTTAAGTTTCTTTCATCAGATCGGAATGTCTCATTTACAAGGCAGGGGGAATTCTCAAAAAGTTCTTCATAGCTTGGTGGATTGTCTTCATAAGGAGGGCAAGTCGGGGTTAGGCCTTCGTCAGGAAAACTTCCACAGCGGCATCGATGTTCAGAGCTTGTGTTATGTTCAGAAGCCTGTGATCTTGAGGATCGACGTGTGACTTCTTTCTTTTTGTCGCGACGTTTGTTCGATGTTTGTGCGATCTTACCTCTGCCGTTAATAAAATGTGTATAATTTTGTAATTTGTCTTCGAACACAACAAATTCTTTCTTTTGACGCTTCTTGCTCCCAGTTGATACCGATACCAAGCTCGCGTACTGTGGCAACATGAAAGTTATTTCTGGTCCATTTTCTTTAAGGCATTTCTCAAAAATCTCTACTCCTTTTATGGCCGTCAGGGAATTGTCTATTTCTTGCATGGCCCACTGTTTGGTCCCGTGAGAGGAGAATAGGCACTTAGCAACGCAAATCTGGTCGTAACGCGGATCTGCGTGCTTGTTATTTGCATAGCTGAATCTTTTAGCGTTGTACACCTGGAAAAACGTGCCGCATTTGGAGCTGAATGGATCAATGCAAAATCTATGGGAGTTGCCATTCTCATCCTGGCTTGACTCCAGCGTGTCGTGTGATAGCTTGATCATAGTTGATTGTCTTTATCTCATTTACACGGTACGTGTTTTGTGAGTACAAATCTCCAGCCAATGAGGGATTCTGTAACAAATAATGATATAGCAACATTAATAAATAAATACAGAAATAAACAGAGCACAGTATTATAAAATACTAAATCTAATTCATTCATGGCTCAAATGAAATGATAGTCCTCTGGACGGTGGTCTTCTGACCACAGGGTACGTGTTCAGAACCTAGGCTTTTATTTTTATTGAAGGTATTTAAAAACAAAAATAATTACAAACTGCACGGTAGCTGCAGGGGCAAGCGACCATTTTTCATCCCCCTAAAACGACATTCCAACAATTGGAATAAACACTGAAAATAGAGTTTGTGTGTGTTTAAAAAAATAATGATTGCCTACATACTGCAGTCTCATTGCTGTTGCCATTACATAATACAGAAATGAAGTCTCATTGGCGAATCCCTTACTTAAAGCATCATTGGCGAGTCTCATTGGCGAATCCCTTACTTAAAACATCATTGGCGAGTCTCATTAGCGAATCCCTTACTTAAAACATCATTGGCGAGTCTCATTGGCGAATCCCTTACTTAAAACATCATTGGCGAGTCTCATTGGCGAATCCCTTACTTAAAGCATCAATGTCGAGTCTCATTGGCGAATCCCTTACTTAAAGCATCAATGGCGAGTCTCATTGGCGAATCCCTTACTTAAAACATCAATGGCCAGTCTCATTGGCTTATTCCTTACATAAGGCTGCAACGACCAGTCTCATTGGCTTATTCCTTACATAAGGCTGCAACGACCAGTCTAATTGGCGTATTCCTTACATAAGGCTGCAACGACCAGTCTCATTGGCTTATTCCTTACATAAGGCTGCAACGACCAGTCTCATTGGCTTATTCCTTACATAAGGCTGCAACGACCAGTCTCATTGGCTTATTCCTTACATAAGGCTGGCACGACCAGTCTCATTGGCTTATTCCTTACATAAGGCTGGCACGACCAGTCTCATTGGCTTATTCCTTACATAAGGCTGCAACGACCAGTCTCATTGGCTTATTCCTTACATAAGGCTGGCACGACCAGTCTCATTGGCGAATCCCTTACATAAGGCTGCAACGACCAGTCTCATTGGCTTATTCCTTACATAAGGCTGCAACGACCAGTCTCATTGGCTTATTCCTTACATAATGCATCAATGTCGAGTCTCATTGGCTTATTCTTTCTCGATCCCCTCCGAGTAAAGGTCGGCAATGATCGCTCTCATGAGTCTCTTGTTGTCTTGACTTCCTCTCCCGCTGTTCATGCGAACTAATCTTTGGCGTCACCTCTGTTCCTTTCCTCTGTGGGTTCAATCCAGCACATATCAATTTACATTGTTAGTATATTCCGGAATATGACAAACCCATTACTGCTCGCAGAAATGCACATATGTTCTAGGGCAAATTACTCCATGTCTCTCTCCTCCAGTACCCACTGGCTACTGTCACCAAATTGCAGCAATAGTTACTCAACCAGGTAGTAAGTAACCTGTGGACTATGTCTGTTCAAAATGAAGATAATGACCTTGACCTCTTTATTATAGATTACGCCGAAACAAATTGTTGCAAGTCAATTATTCCCGGATCTAAACTTTTGCTCCACCTCAATTATGCTTCTTCTTCGTTCTCAACCTCCCCATAACAAGCCCTGAAAAGGGCTTTGCAAGAAGGAGGATGTAGTCTGGAGAAGAATGGAATGCGTTGTGTCGTAGTTTACAGCTTGGCTGCCATGTTTGCTCCTTTCGGTCCGACACATCCAACTTCAGCAAGCATTTTGTGGTACTGGTTTAAACTTTCTTCTTCGATCCTTTCTCCTATGCCAGTCTGCCATATTATCCAGGACCACCATGAGGATGTAGAGAAGGGTCTCGGGAGCTCTGGGTTGTCGGCACTGACGCTAACAATCAGCTTTGGGTCGTAGCACTGACGCTAGCAGTCAGTATTGGGTCTCTGACGTTACAGTACATGCACTGCTCAGCATCTTGGTCCACCCCACCTACTACTATGAATCGGAGGATAATGCAATTTTGTAAACTTGGTATGTGCTGTTTACACCAGAACTGACGTCATTATGCGCATCGTACATATGTTCACTTGGTGCAGTTAGGTCCGGATTCATTTGAACACGCCTCGTATTTATACATAAATAGGTGTGTGTTAACTTTTATTCGGTTAAAATGGAAATGATGTGATAGGCTTCAAATATGTTGCGTGGTATAGGAGAGATCTCTGATATTAAACATGCTTTACTCCCTATGTCAATTATACAAACCAAAAGTCTAACACATGTAGTTTTTGGAGATAAAAAGAATTATATAGACACACTATCCAATATGTGCTGTAGGGATACAATAGTTAATGCCGTGTTTACCCAGCGATTGTAAGCAGAACAAGTGAAAGAACGCCACACACTGTGAGAGCCTAGTCCCGGCAAGTAATAAACACTACTGTAATGTTAAATTGTAATGTAGGGTAGAACGCGATGCTTTGAAAAGAGAAAAATATCACTGATACTCACTTAATATGCAATGCTTCCAGAATATGATCGAATGTAGACTACCTATATGAGCTATCTGATTTTATTCTGTGTTTTATTCTCAGTCTATGTAAGAGTCTAGGTTTACCGTAGTAGAATGAATCGTTTTATAGTGTGCCCCATGTTTTAATTTGAAATTTGGCGGTATTCAACGCGTCATGTCCTAAAAATAATTGTTCAAGGTTTTCCTTGGATATAAATAGTTCAAGTAGGACTTCCCGATTTGTATGCACTGTATTTACTGGACCGATATTGAGTCAGGCCATGATGTATTTTTTTATGGGATATCATCAGTCTGTTGAACGTATTTTCGGGAAGTCGACAAATTCATTTCGGTAAAAGTAATAATTCTATAAAACGAATAACTTCTCCTCACAAGAAAACTTTCTTATTCAGAACGTTATCTTTTTATGTTTCCTCTTCTTCCTCCTTCAATCTTCGTGAAAACAATTAACAAGTTATTCTCTCTTTCTTCTTTTCACATATAGGGTATTGTTTCTAGATCTTTCTGTCAAACTCCGAAGTCTGTTCCACAATTACAAAACTTTTGGACTGTATGTTGGGCTGGGTATGGAATGTCATGAGTTGGGGAGTCTACTACGGCATAGTGGTTATTATTTTCTTATCTTTCCATGTAAAATGATGTTCGTTCACTGTAATCGACGAGGGCCACTTTAGGACACCCCCTACCACCGGGGTTAAAGAAGGGCTGATGTAAGCAGACTTGCGGAGTGATCGTCTCTGGATAGCCTCATTTATTCTTGATACCCCGTGTCTCTGAACACCCTCCGCAATAGTGCTGTACAAGTCTGGGAGATTAGTGGCGATTCTTTCCCAGTCATCGTGGTTAATACCGCACTGGATCAGTGATCTCTAAAGTGTATCCTTGTACCTTTCCCTCTGCCCACCACTTGCTCTCTTGCCATTTTGCAGTCGCCCACAGAGCAGCTCTTTTTGGTAGACGTTGATCAGACATGCGTACAACGTGACCAGCCCATCTCAGCATGGTGTGCATGCTTACCACGCCCGATCGCTCGCACTAATACGTCTGTATTTGGCACCATGTCCTGCCATCTAATCTTCGGTAGTTTTACAGGCAATGCATGTAGAAGTGACTGAATGTCTCGACATGACGACTATAGACGGTTCAGGTCTCAGGCTCATATAAAAGTGTACGTAGAACAACTGCAGCGTAGACCTTCATTATTATTTGAGTCCCGGTCCCTCGCGTATCCCACACCCTACTACGAAGTCTGCTAAATGCCGCACCTGCCCTAGCTTTTCTTGCATTCACCCCATCATCTATATGAATAACCTGAGACAGAGTAAGCCAAGGTACGTAAATCTGTTAACATTTTTTAAACAGTGGCCGTGTGTAACAGTTCCAGGTGGAGCATTGGCGTTTAAGGCAGGGTAGACGGGTATGGCGACTCTGGGAACAAAGGTTACATGAATGGGGGCCTAGGCCAGTCGTCATCTCGACACTAAGTCGACAAAGGAAACGAGGGGTTAGAGGGAAGAATGTGTCTAGTGCAGGTGGGGGTTAGGAGCTAACTACTCTCGCATTCCGATTTAGTTAGTGGGGGTGGGGGGGGGGGGGGGTGACAATCAGGGATCGCCACGTCCTGCTGCGACATTTAGAGTGACAGGAATTCGGAGTGATTCGTCCAATAACAACTAGAATGATGGCTAAGTCAGACAACTAACAGAAGACCATTGGACAGTCATGAAGTTGCTTGATATTATAAAATACTCGGTAAAGATGAGCTCAGCAGACTGGCCTGGAGTGAGAGACTGAAGATTCAAAAGCTACTGATTACAGCCCCCGCTGTATTCTATATAATTAAGAGATTATGATTATTTGTTCAGATGTATTTTGTTATTTTTGTTAATATTGTTTCTGTTGATTTTTAAATTAATCATGCACCATTTTGTTGGAGAGTGTTTACTGTGTTATTTACTGTCTGTAGTCGTGTCGTGGTGTGGATAAATGTTGTAACACTATAGATAAGCATCGGACAGCAAAACCTCAGATTCTGCCACACGTGTACTGTGATTGAAGGTTCCGAATAGGCCATATCTGCAGCCGGTTGATGTAGAACCTATGTTTTTGTAATATAGATGGTGAGGTCGAATTTTTTGCGAGCTGTGGCGAACTGATCCATGCATTCGTGCACGTCAAACTCCATATTGGAATTTAAGGCACAGTTATCCTACTTGAATCCTGGTATTCAATCAGACAAGGTTGCATGATGACAGGTCGCCAACAGCTGTTTGAATATGTGCCTGTCCTTCGCTTTGGAGAACCACGATAGTCCAAAAGAAGCGGTGCAGGTCATCTGTTCATCTTATCGGTGGGCGCCCGCGTTAGCGGTTTTGGTTTTATGGCTACAAGAAAAAAGGACATCCTCATCGCACATCTATCGTCTCATCGCACATCTATCGTCTCATCGCACATCTATCGTCTCATCGCACATCTATAGTCTCATCGCACATCTATCGTCTCATCGCACATCTATCGTCTCATCGCACATCTATCGTCTCATCGCACATCTATCGTCTCATCGCACATCTATCGTCTCATCGCACATCTATCGTCTCATCGCACATCTATCGTCTCATCGCACATCTATAGTCTCATCGCACATCTATCGTCTCATCGCACATCTATCGTCTCATCGCACATCTATCGTCTCATCGCACATCTATCGTCTCATCGCACATCTATCGTCTCATCGCACATCTATCGTCTCATCGCACATCTATCGTCTCATCGCACATCTATCGTCTCATCGCACATCTATAGTCTCATCGCACATCTATCGTCTCATCGCACATCTATCGTCTCATCGTACATCTATCGTCTCATCGTACATCTATCGTCTCATCGCACATCTATCGTCAGTCATGCGGACCACATCTGCACTGTTCTACTGACGGAGAGTCGACGACATCCCGGAACTCTGTTTGGTCGCCGATGTCGGTATTTCGGATATGGTCTCTTAGGGAGATATTTAGGGCTCTTTGCTCTATTGCTCTTTCGGTAAATCGGATCTTCTCTTTGTCTGATTTGCGTAGAATCCAAACCTCACAGCCGTAGAATCCAAACCTCACACATGTTGACTCCAAACCTCACAGCCGTAGACTCCAAACCTCACACATGTTGACTCCAAACCTCACAGCCGTAGAATCCAAACCTCACACATGTTGACTACAAACCTCACACACGTAGACTCCAAACCTCACACATGTTGACTACAAACCTCACACCCGTAGACTCCAAACCTCACAGCCGTAGACTCCAAACCTCACACCCGTAGACTCCAAACCTCACAGCCGTAGACCCCAAACCTTACACCAGTAGACTCCAAACCTCACAGCCGTAGACTCCAAACCTCACACCCGTAGACTCCAAACCTCACAGCCGTAGACTCCAAACCTTACACCCGTAGACTCCAAACCTCACAGCCGTAGACTCCAAACCTCACACCCGTAGACTCCAAACCTCACACCCGTAGACTCTAAACCTCGCAGCCGTAGACTCCAAACCTCACACCCGTAGACTCCAAACCTCACACCCATAGAATCCAAACCTCACACCCGTATACCGTTGTGGGATGACCATGTTATTGATGGTGCGAACCCTAGCCTTGATGTCCGCCACCTCTTGGAGTCTCAGTTTAATGCAGCCGAAGCTTAGCCGACCCTCCGCTCTCCTGCGTGATATCTCCTTATTAATGTTCCGATTGTTGTTCATTTCCTGGCTTAGGTAGACACATGCATTGACATTTTCCAAGGGATAGTTTCCTGGCTTAGGTAGACACATGCATTGACATTTTCCAAGAGATTATTTCCTGGTTTAGGTAGACACATGCATTGATATTTTCCAAGGGATAATTGCCTGGCTTAGGTAGACACATGCATTGACATTTTCCAAGAGATTATTTCCTGGCTTAGGTAGACACATGGATTGATATTTTCCAAGGAATAATTTCCTGGCTTAGGTAAAAACATGCATTGATATTTTCCAAGGGATAATTTCCTGGCTTAGGTAGACACATGCATTGACATTTTCCAAGAGATTATTTCCTGGCTTAGGTAGACACATGCATTGACATTTTCCAAGGGATAATTTCCTGGCTTAGGTAGACACATGCATTGACATTTTCCAAGGGATAATTTCCTGGCTTAGGTAGACACATGCATTGACATTTTCCAAGAGATTATTTCCTGGCTTAGGTAGACACATGCATTGATATTTTCCAAGGGATAATTGCCTGGCGTAGGTAGACACATGCATTGACATTTTCCAAGAGATTATTTCCTGGCTTAGGTAGACACATGCATTGATATTTTCCAAGGAATAATTTCCTGGCTTAGGTAAACACATGCAATGACATTTTCCAAGAGATTATTTCCTGGCTTAGGTAGACACATGCATTGATATTTTCCAAGGAATAATTTCCTGGCTTAGGTAGACACATGCATTGACATTTTCCAAGGGATAATTTCCTGGCTTAGGTAGACACATGCATTGATATTTTCCAAGGGATAATTTCCTGGCTTAGGTAGACACATGCATTGATATTTTCCAAGGGATAATCTCCTGGCTTAGGTAGACACATGCATTGATATTTTCCAAGGGATAATTTTCTGGCTTAGGTAGACACATGCATTGATATTTTCCAAGGGATAATTTCCTGGCTTAGGTAGACACATGCATTGATATTTTCCAAGGGATAATTTCCTGGCTTAGGTAGACACATGCATTGATATTTTCCAAGGGATAATTTCCTGGCTTAGGTAGACACATGCATTGATATTTTCAATGGGATCATCTTCCAATCGCTGTTCCCCCGAAGAGCAGAAAGTGTTCAGTAGAAATTGAGTCTTCTTTCTATTTATCCGCATAAAGTTGTTGTTGTTGTTTTTGTTGTTGTTTGCGAATGCCCATAATGAGTAGGTTACTCTTTTGTGCGCCCTGAAAAGGAGGTTAAGTGGCGGGTTGTAGAAGCTTTCCTCACATCCCAAGCATGCTGAAGAAGGTGGGCTGGGTCGTCCATAAGGTTGTGCTAAGCTTGGCTTCATCTGCGTGTCACTCACTACTACGTGGATCACGTCGATCCTTCACATCGTTAGCCAGGCTGTTATGAAAACATCCCGTTTCCGGAAGGGGGGGGGGGGGCTACTAGGAAGCCGAGGTAAGGGTCTTGGCCAGTATGTTGTGCCTGACCCTGACTAACATGTCTGATCAGTATATTTTGCCTGACCAGACGTTAGTCCTCCTGTCCGCATAAAGTGAAACACGTACAGTTAACTTGTGGATTTTGGTTTTGGCCTTGCACTCTCTCACATTGAATAGCCCGCCGTCAGTGTGGTAATGAAGCTTAACTTCAATGTAGCAATCGCTGTAGGCTTCCAACAGCATGACAGAAAATAAATAAAGTAGAGAAGCCACCCGTGTCCTCCACGACCTTCCTCCCAACACGGCAGAGAGTCTTATTATCTTGACCGTAAGGCCTGGCCATGATGGGGATCCTATTGTTATATTGACCCTTAGGCCCGGCCCTGATGGTGATCCTAATGTTATATTGACCCTCAGGCCCGGCCCAGATGGTGATCTTAATGTTATCTTGACCCTCAGGCCCGGCCCTGATGGTGATCCCAATGTTATATTGACCATCAGGCCCGGCCCTGATGGTGATTCTAATATTATATTGACCCTCAGGCCTGGCCCAGATGGTGATCCTAATGTTATATTGACCCTCAGGCCTGGTCCTGATCGTGATCCTAATGTTATATTGACCATCAGGCCTGGTCCTCATCGTGATCCTAATGTTATATTGACCCTCAGGCCCGGCCCTGATGGTGATCCTAATGTTATCTTGACCCTCAGGCCTGGTACTAATGGTGATCCTAATGTTACATTGCCCCTCAGGCCTGGTCCTGATCGTGATCCTAATGTTATATTGACCCTCAGGCCCGGCCCTGATGGTGATGCTAATGTTATATTGACCCTCAGGCCCGGCCCTGATAGTAATTCTAATGTTATCTTGACCCTCAGGTCTGGTCCTGATGGGGATCCTAATGTTATATTGACCCTCAGTCCTGGTCCTGATCGTGATCTTAATGTTATATTGACCCTCAGGCCCGGCCCTGATGGTGATCCTAATATTATCTTATCCCTCAGGCCTGGTCCTGATCGTGATCTTAATGTTATATTGACCCTCAGGCCCGGCCCTGAAGGTGATCCTAATGTTATATTGACCCTCAGGCCCGGCCCTGATGGTGATCCTAATGGTATATTGACCCTCAGGCCTGGTCCTGATCGTGATCCTAATGTTATATTGACCCTCAGGCCCGGCCCTGATGGTGATCCTAATGTTATATTCACCCTCAGGCCTGGCCCTGATGGTGATCCTAATGTTTTATTGACCCTCAGGCCCGGCCCTGGTATTGATCCTAATGTTATATTGACCCTCAGGCCCGGCCCTGATGGTGATCCTAATGTTATATTGACCCTCAGGCCCGGCCATGATGGTGATCCTAATGTTATATTGACCCTCAGGCCCGGCCCTGATCGTGATCCTAATGTTAAATTGACCCTCAGGCCCGGCCCTGATGGTTATCTTAATGTTAAATTGACCCTCAGGCCTGGCCCTGATGGTTATCCTAATGTTATATTGATTCTCAGGCCTGGTCCTGATCGTGATCCTAATGTTATCTTGACCCTCAGGCCCGGCCCTGATGGTTATCCTAATGTTAAATTGACCATCAGGCCCGGCCCTGATGGTGATCCTAATGTTAAATTGACCCTCAGGCCCGGCCCTGATGGTGATCCTAATGTTATATTCATTCTCAGGCCTGGTCCTGATCGTGATCCTAATGTTATCTTGACCCTCAGGCCCGGCCCTGATGGTTATCCTAATGTTAAATTGACCCTCAGGCCCCGGCCCTGATGGTGATCCAAATGTTAAATTGACCCTCAGGCCCGGCCCTGATGGTGATCCTAATGTTAAATTGACCCTCAGGCCCGGCCCTGATGGTGATCCTAATGTTAAATTGACCCCCAGGTCCGGCCCTGATGGTTATCCTAATGTATATTATTCATGCAGCAGCTCCTACTACCCGAGTAGTACCCAGGTTTTAAAGAAGGAACCGCTGTAACCTTCGAATCATGCCCTTAGCTGCTACTAAAAAGGGTTGTGCATGGGGATGGCAACCTCATCATGTTGTTGTCGTGGAAGCCACTCATTCAACTCTTGACATGTATTTCTTTGTGGGGGGTTACAGTGGCTCCTCTTACACCCTGAGGCACTCATGAGAAAGTGAACCGGGATCTTCTTGGCTGCAGTGCAATGTGCGAGGCTTCTTAATAAGCTCACTACTACGGGGATTACAGTATCAATCCCCATCTCATTGGGTTGACTGGCTGTGACACAACCTTATTCCCAGAAAGGACGATTCAATATGTTTGGCCTGCCTCTGATATTATTCTCCGCTCTCCATAACCTAGAGACGACGTCAGTATCACCGTATACACAAAAGCGCAAGTTACTTGACAAAAAGGTCCCAACTTTGACATTGACAACAAAAGAGCAAACAACTTGGCAGATCAGGAACAATAACAACAATAACAACACACCACTTGATTTCTATCACAATTGGAGAGATTGCTGATAGGATCTGCTTCAGTCTACCTTGGTGTACCCAGATGAGCGCGGCCCATTTACTTGCTGAAAGTGCCGACGAAAGCACGAACTCCGTAGCTCTCGCAGCGGTTCCGAAATTGCCCCATGTTTTCGTCGGGTACGTATTTACAGCTGGGTCACTGGTTGTTGTCGGGTACGTATTTACAGCTGGGTCACTGGTTGTTGTTGTTTCGAATGCCTTATAGTGAGTATTTTTACTCTTTTTTGCGCCTTGAAAAGGACGTTAAGTGACCGGTTGCAGTATCTTTCCTCACATCTCGAGCGAGCGGATGAAGGTGGACCAGCGTCCTCCAGGCAGATGTGCTTTGCTTGGCTTCATCTGCGTTTCGCTAACTACTGCGGGAATCACGTCGATCTCTCACCTCGTTATCCAGGCTGCCATGAAAACATCCCGTTTCCGTAGAGGACTGAAATGAAGCCGAGGTGATTGTCTTGACCAGTATATTTTGCCTGACCCTGGCTAACATGTCTTATCAATATGTTGTGCCTGACCCTGTCTAACATGTCTTATCAATATGTTGTATCTGACCCTGGCTAACATGTCTGATCTTCTTCTTCTTCTTCTGCGTACTCAGTCAGACAGTAACCATTATTTTTTCGAAAAAAGCGGCGGTCATCCTGAGGCTCTCGCCGCTGCCATTGAGCTTGTCTTGCAGTTCCACTGGTGATGGCCACATCTGCTCTCTCTGATCCTCGTATGTCGGGCAGTTCTGCAGCAGATGTTCGGCGGTCATTTTACCAGTACCGCACGGGCTTTCGTCGGTACACCCTATCTTCAATTTGTTGAATAGGTGGTACCTCAGTCTATTGTGGCCAGTGCGAAGTCTGAAGACAACGACCTGCTCTCTTCGGTTCAGCTGGTAATAGGCATCGTTTTTGGTGTAACCAGTATGTTCGGTTTCCCATTTGGTCATGTATCTGGCTTTGATAAGCCGTTTTGACTCTTCGTACGTCATACTGGTATCTAACATGTCTGATCAATATGTTGTATCTGACCCTGTCTAACATGTCTGATCAATATGTTGTGCCTGACCAGACGTTAGTTTTCCTCGCCAGGCCAACTGTAAGAAGCGGTTATACCATGAACAATGACAATATGTCTACTCTGTTAAATTGAGCAGGACGTGATTTGAAGACGGTACGCTAGGATTGTAAACCGAGCCTGCAACCAGTAGGCCACACGCTTCCCCTGACGGTCAAATTATAAATTGTTACGTCCTGTCAAGAAACCAGTGATAAAAAAAGTGGAAGACATGGTTTTTAATGCCGCCCCACCCCACCCCACCCTTTCTAAACAGAACCAACCTACATCTTGGGGAAGCGTTGCCCAGCCGCCATAGAGAACATGTCCTCTTATCGACCCATTTTCTCATTTTGTTATTAATAATATTTCAAGCTGTTAACTACAACACAACGCATTCCATTCGCTAGACATTTTCTACTACTTGCTAAGTTCTTTCAGGGCTTGGTAGCGGCAGATTGAGAACGTTCAGGGCTTGGTAGCGGCAGATTGAGAACGTTCAGGGCTTGGTAGCGGCAGATTGAGAACGTTCAGGGCTTGGTAGCGGCAGATTGAGAACGAACTAATGAGAAGAAGAAGAAGATGTTGACAAAAGAGAAATAAGACAGACAACTAAGATTGCTGTATACTCCACTTATGAACCAGTTTTCATTTCTGGATGTGAATCAAGGACAATATCAGCAATCCAGAAAAGCCAGCTCTAAGCGTCAGAAATAAGATATATAGAGAGAGAGAAAGAGAGAGATAGGAACAACTTAGTCAACCACCTGACAATGGTTACCTAACTCACTATTAGGGAGAGAAAGACAGCGAGGTATGGAACAAGCTGTAGCCTCGCAAACTGAAGTTTCATCCCAGATAGCAGTGTCTACTAGAGGACTGCTTTGTTGTTGTTTTTCTAGAGTAGAGATGGCCAACTAGACCCCGGGATTCTGAGAAATGTGTGTTAGGGTTCCACGAAAGATCGTAATTGGGGGGGAAAAGGTAAATACTAAACAAAACAATGTCCTCGGCTTCAGTACGGCAGGTGTGTCGTATTTGAACTAACAATATATAGATTTAAAAGTCTCTAACTTCGTCTTCTTTTCTTTTGTCCTACCGGTTTTGCATGAGGAGTAGAATGCTTAGACTTCTTGTTATCGCCAAGTAGGACGCTTATGCTGTGGTTAGGTGCAACTTTTTGAGTATGTCCATTTATTTTCGTTCCACCGATGTCCAGGTCGGCCCCACGCAAGGGGACCAGACACCTATATATGATATGCACTCGCTGCAGACTGGTCATAATGTATGTGACTAAAAGGCCAAACCACTTGATATTTTTAGTGTCAATGTAGACACTAGCTGGGTTGGTCCCCACTATCTGCCTGATCGCGTTGTTCCGGATTCGGTCACGGATTGTCTTTCCGGCTGCACTTTTCACACAGCACATCTCACGGCTCTGGATCTTACTCTTATGTGCTTCTCGAAAGGACCAAGATTGACATTGGTAACACAGTGTAGGGATTAACACAATGCATTTATAAGCATTCTCTTAGTTCAAAGAAGCACTCTAAGCTGCTTCAATTTCCGTGGAATTGATAGTGGACACCGTTCCCCTTCATAATTCTATGTACGATATCTCTTTCCACTCTGCTGTCATCATTGAACATACTACCTGGGTTTTTGAGCCCCGTTACTTGCTTGATACTTGTGTCACTGCTGTGGAAACTTCTCTGCACGTATTCACGCGATATCATTTATCATTTACGTCTTTAACAAACAAAAATAGCTTTCCTCGCAGTTGTGGGGAAATGTCGCAACCGTCTACTGTAAATTGGTACCTAGCTTTCGGTTAGGGAAGGAAAAGGCAGCGAGGAAGGGAACTGTTGACCCCGTCTCACAGTAGCTTTGGCTGCAGTATTCTGAAGTCTCTAACACTTCATTTCAGACCAACGGTTACGTTCTGTAAATAGGTTAGTTGTCCATCGCCAGCGATGAGGGGACGTCATCAAACGGTTTTGTCTTGATGATATAATTGCGCTGTATTTGGAATATAGTGAGGAAGACACTGCGCTGGTCATCAACCTCACTCTCTAGTCCCGAAGTACATTGAGCCAGGGGCAAGACTTAAGTTAAGACGACTGGAGTTAATTCAGGTTGCAGGTACTCTGGTCTCCCCTCCTTTGAGACCAGGGGTCGCTTGAGCCCTGCGGGGCTCGAACCCACGTCTATTCCGTTCATCGCTTTGAGAGGCGAGTGCCTTACCTATCGAACCTAGCGACCCCACATAAGTTCTATACCTACTGTGTTAACGTATAATCGTTGGCAGCTTTTATATTCCGCACTGCTAATATGCTTTTACAACATACATCTGGATAGTCTGTTGATTGTGATAAGAGCTTACGTTATTCCTAGAGCTACATTCGTTTGGCAACCAAGAAACATCTGACAAACAGTACATTAATGACAACTCTGTGCTACCAGTGCCAAACACGGTCCGTGCCGAGGACGCATGAGAGCAGAATTTCGACGTGTGAAATGGAGTGTTTGGGGAGGGTCATCGGTGTTACCAGGAAAGACAGAATAGAAAACGAATACATTTGTAGTATGGTGGGCACTATGTCTAGTGCAGAGTACATTTCCAGGCCCAAATTACGTTGGTTCCATCAAGAGAATTACGAAGAAAAAGAAAAAATACAAAGAAGCTCAAGAGAATTCTTCCTCATCAACTTCCACTGATGGCTTACAACGCTGGTATATCTGACTATAGGATAAAAGGGCATCCACGAGTCAGATGGATATATGTTTCAGGTGAGGGGTCTTGATCTCTGTATGTTTTATCTGACTCGTATTGATCAAGACTTCACCTCGCGTCTTCGCTGATGCTTCTCGAAACAGTCTGTGTCATGGCAGTTTTCACAAAGAAATGGGGATCGACATTATAACCCCCCTCCCCCTCCCTCTACTGGTGGGCTTACTGAGAAGCTAATAACTTCTTCTTCTTCTTTCCTTCGTTTGGAGTATGTTTACATCTGCAAAGTTTTCTCTCGTGTGAACCTCACTGTGTTCTCTCGCTTGAAGTATGTCTACATTTGCAAAGTTGTCTCTTGTATGAACCTCACTGTCTTCTGCAGTTCACACATAGGTCGATATAGTTTCCCTTCCAGTGTTACTTCTCTTGGACAGTATGTCCGCCTCAGTATCTCAGACTCTGGACAGTCCTGAAGTATATGCTCCGCAGTCTAGGGTGCCTGTCCATATGTACACATACTTCAGCTGCCAATTCTAAATTTTGTATACATGTGGCTGCGGACTCGGTTGTGTCCCGTTCTGAGGCGCAGTATGACAATTTGCTTATGTTATGCTAGTTATCTTGTATTTGTGTTGGACGCTCTCTCGTTGATTTTACCATCTTTTTCTTTTGATGGTATGTAACTGGTGCCTTCCCTCGCCAGTGTGTCAGCTCTCTCATTTCCTGGTATTCCGCAGTGAGACGGTATCCACTGCACCGTGATTCTGCGCTGGTTGCTCAATGTTGACAATACAACTTGTAGATCTGACAGCTTCCCGCATGATAATGCTTGTAGTACTGATTTTGCATCTGTCAGAAATGCCACAGGATACGGGCCAAGGTTGGTGTTCAGCAATTTTTCCGTCACCAATTTCATCGCTTGTATTCTCTGCAACATAATTATAGAGGCTAATATCGTAGTACTATTTGCCATACGCATTCACTTTGGGCGAGTCTTTTTCATTCAATTTAATTATTCTTAGCTTTCAGCTATACTAGCCACAGAGCAAACATATGGCATGAAATCACTGTTGTCCTTCTCCTGGATGAATGACCATACATGTTTTCTCGAATGTCGTCTGTCCGGAGACTCGCAGTAATGACGCGATGAACTAGAATTTTTCTGTCAGAGGATAAGTGTTGCTCAAGTCTTGCGAGAATTTCATTAGAATTTAGATCTGATTGAAAATTCCACTCCCAGTTATGACAGCATTTGGGACCATGTTCTTTTCAGAGTTTCTTGACTGAGTCTTAGATCTTAACTTAACGTCTTTATACTGGTTTAGAAGACTCTGCAGAGTCTGTATACAACCAGTTCCATTTACATTTCCTTGCTATAAAAGCTATGCTCATCAAATCTCTTCTTAAATGCATTAATTGTCCTTGCCTCTACTACTTCAAGTGGCAATGCATTCCAAGCATTCACCACTCTCTGACTAAAAAAACATATTTCCTAAAATCTAATATCTAATCTAATTAGTCGGCCTATACTTCTGCAGGAGTGGATGCTCCTGTGCAGTTCTGCAGGAGTGGATGCTCCTGTGCAGTTCTGCAGGAGTGGATGCTCCTGTGCAGGTTCCAGCTGGGGCGTGAGCTGGAAGTAGCCAGAAGGAGGATTTTCTGCTTAGCGGGCTAGGCTCGAGCAGCTTATTACACCGCTGCGTTGGGAAAAGTGCCGCAGAGGGGGGTTAACCGATGTACGAGTCCGTCTTAATAGATTCAAACACTAGAGCGAAGTAGACCCGCTGCTTGTTAGACGCCATCTATGCTGCTCTTAACTAACCACCTGACCATGGTCGGTTTTACGCTATGTTCCACAGTTAGATGTGTAATTATACATATAGACGAGGTAGATTAAAAAAGTTCCCGGAATTAGTGGATTATTTAAAAATAAGCTACAATTGAATTATCTACACTACATTTCCTTCAAAGTAGTTCTCTTCGGCAACTACACACTTTTGTCAACGTGCATACAGCTGCTGGAAACATTTGTGGAACCCATTGTTTGACACCTCTCTCATCTGTCTTGTCACATTTGTGATATCGTCATCAGCATATTTGAATCGCTGTCCTTCCAGTGGCGATTTCAGTCGAGGAAACAAGAAAAAAATAAGCCGGTGCCAGGTCTGGAGAATATGGAAGATGTCCCAAGGTAATCACATTGTGCTTTGCGAGGTACTGGTTCACTATTAGGGATCGATGTTCTGGCGTATTGTCATGTAGCATAATCCAAATTGTTATTCTCAATTGTTATGGTTGTTTTCTTCTGATTGTATCTCTTAGACGACTCAAATACTTGCGATTTCTTCATTGCGGTATCACCATATGCTTTATTAAGCAATGTGTGTGTCTCTGAGGGGGACTTCTCAAGCAAAACACAGAATTTGTTCAATCAAGGAACTTTTCAATTCCAACGATGCAATGAGCGTATTACACAAACAAGCATGTAACTTCTGTTTGAGAGTATAAGTGAAGGTCACGTCTGCCATGTCATTTCGTCATGGGCAAAAGAAGGTGCAAGACTACCACATGGGAAACCGAACATACTGGTTACACCAAAAACGATGCCTATTACCAGTTGAACCGAAGAGAGCAGGTCGTCGTCTTCAGACTTCGCACTGGCCACAATAGACTGAGGTACCACCTATTCAACAAATTGAAGATAGGCTGTACCGACGAATGCCCGTGCGGTACTGGTAAAATGACCGCTAAACATCTGCTGCAGAACTGCCCGACATACGAGGATCAGAGAGAGCAGATGTGGCCATCACCAGTGGAACTGCAAGACAAGCTCTATGGCAGTGGCGACAGCCTCAGGATGACCGCCGCTTTTTTCGAAAAAATAATGGTTACTGTCTGACTGCGTACGCAGAAGAAGAAGAAGATTTCGTCATGGTCCCTACCAACTTCTAAATATACATTCTCAATAATATCATCTTTCATGCAAATACGAGTCGACTAGTCCGGGAACTTTTTGACGTTCCCTCGTAGTCTTCTATTGTTCTTGTTTCAACAATTTCTTTACCTTGTTTGAATTTACAGACACGTCATGTATGTAAAAAAAAATGTATTTTATTAGGGGGAGATAAAGAGAGAAAGAGAGAGACAGAGAGAGAGAGAGAGGGGGGGGGGTCCAGTGGTCTCGAGGGAAGGTGTTCGCCTAGAGTGCTGGAGCCGCGGGTTCAAATCACGATTGAGACTGCAATTTTTCTACGTTTATCATCATCATCATCATCATCATCATCATCATCATCATCATCATCATCATCAGTCCCATAGCCAAGAAGGTTGATGAGGCCACGTTATTGCAGGTTGTAGTTCCAGCTCCCGCCATACAACAACGGTGTGTCTTGGGCCGCTACACACCAGGCGGAGTCCATCTTTCTTCAGGTAGCGGGGATCATACGGTGGATCCACGTGGATCATACGATAACAATGTCCCCTGATCTCTGTGTAGTGAGATCAGACACCCGTATTCAGTGATGCGCACATTAACAATTCCTTGGCAGTTGGAAATCGGAAAGAGTAGGCCACTGCTCGGGCAATATTAAAGTTAAAAATCGACTCAAATTATTCTAGGGAATTCCGCCCCATCGAGAATATGTCGCAAAAAAGGGGACTGTATAACACCAAGTATTGGTTACGTGTTTAGCAGAGTGGCTGACAGGCTGCGTGTCTACTTTGCTCTAATTTACGCATACACCATCACCAGTCGCATTCCACCATCACCAGTCGCATTCCACCATCACCAGTCGCATTCCCCCATTACCAGTCGCATTCAACCATCACCAGTCGCATTCAACTATCACCAGTCGCATTCAACCATCACCAGTCGCATTCCACTATCACCAGTCTCCGAAAAATGTGATCGTATATGCCAGGTGCTACCCACCTAACGTTTGGTAAGAGACACTGGGATTGACCTAGCAAGACACCAGTGGATATTTGCCTGCCAAAAAATTTGAAACTAAGGAGGTCACACCTCCCATCGTTGTCTAACGACACAAGTGGACTGAAAATGGATATAGTTAGAGAAAGAGAAAGAGAGAGAGAGAGAGAGAGAGAGAGAGAGAGACTGCACATCTTCAGTTAAGTCAGGCACTACAAATTCTCCATTTGGCAATGATATCATACACAATTCCGAAAGACGCACGATAACTAGACTATTATTAACTGTTAAGAAACTTGGTACATCTTGTTTGTTATAAATAAACACAATTTCAGTTTCAATATCCCCCAATCGTGCATACGCAACCGCAAATTAGATCGCGATTAGCTTTAAAGTTCATCTTTGAAGGAAAGGGGTTCATTGGGGGGAGAGACATCCATAATGTAATACTTTTACTATTTTGTCGATATCAGTTACATACTTCTCCGAACCTCATTCACACAGTCATACACTAACACTGTTTCAACATTTCCTAGGTAACTGAATACGTTAAGGAAACCCCGTTTTCAAATATAGAATCTAGGCATGGTAAGACCTAGCCATTCTGTGTCGCGCTAGTCATGTGCTTTATCAGTGATTATCAAAATGGCCGACCCACTGAAGCAAATGATTAGTCGTCAAGGCATTATTCGAAGTGAAAAATAAAACAAAGACAAATTTGGAGTGTTGTTTCTAACCAATACCATATACATTTTAAAGAAGTGTACAGTCCGGAGTTGTCGGTACTTGCGTCGTAATTCACCCCAAACAGAGTTCTCTGGGTTCCCAGCGTGCTATTTAACAGAAGATGAATGTAACGGGACATTCCATTTCGGGTTTAGTGGAGGACAGGACGACAAAATGTTAAAATATTATTTTAAAAAATAAGTAAAGATAGAAGTGTATAAAAGATGATTTCCCTAATCTTAACCCTAATTCTAAAACTAACCCAAGAAATTCATTTGCTCAGACCGGCAGGAGCAAGCAGAAATCACGTATATTCTCGCAAGATGTTTGTTAAAAAGTGGACTAGTCTGTGACGTCACTACCTTAATCTAAAAATAGATATTAATTTTGTTTGGAGTTAGTTCAAATGCAAGTACCGAGGTATCTTTACCAAACTAACGAACATCTGGAAATCAAAATCACTGAGCAAAAACAACAAACTCAGGTTATTTACAAGGGGCTTGTCATAATTCTTTACCCTGACTATTAAGGATTAGGAGGAGAACGTTGACATTTGGCACACATATGTAGCTCATTCAATTTGTACTGGACTTGAGAAGTATGAATTTCCCTCCTCGACAGGTTTACCCGGTATGGTGTATGGCGCAACACACATTTTTGATGGGATCTGCTACTCTAACGGTTTGTCAGAACAATGGAGATATTAGAGGCCAGAACTGTGATAACATTCTTGATGTTGCAGGGGAAAACACCTACAGAAATACACAGGGAGATGGAATCCAGTGTTTGAGGAATTCTGTCTTTCATGTGCGCCTGTACAAACTGGTGTAGGTAGTTTAAGTGTGGCTGTTCCCATGTTGCTGATCTTTGAAGATCACGAAGACCATCCTCAAAGTTCAGGGATGAAAATGCTGCAGGAGTGAGGAAAATCATTGACCAGGATAGGAAAATGACAATTGCAGAGATATCTAGGTCAGCAAAACTGAATGAAAGTACAGTTTTTAGAATTTTGCACTGCGTCTGCTGACATGCGGAGAAGAGAATGTGAAAACGAACTAAGATGAAATTATTACAACTGAAGAGAGGCAGAATGAATAGCACAGGACCGTGCATGCTGGCTGGATGTTGTCAATGGACTATGCACTGAGAGAAGCGCCGGCTTTGATTGGTAGATTTGATTAACAGATTTAGTGCACCGAAATGTGTTGGTGTACCCCAGGCTGGGAACCACTGGCGATATATCGTGTTTTTTTGCAAGGTGTTGCATGGAGATGGTCAAGGCTACATGCAAATAACTTGCACGAGAGCTATAAATATACCGCTTTTGTTTGTTATGTTATTTCTCTGAAGCACTAGCTTCTTATTCTTAGGCGTTCTTCGTGAAATGACATTTGCTTGTCGCCTTGTTTATATTGTACTGATTTGTGTATTGCTGAGTCAGGTTGTGTTTGTAAATGTGAAAGGTTGCCCCGTAACAGACGCTGCTCTTCTGAGATGAAGTGTTAGATACCACAGTTTATGGGTGGCCAGTTCCATTCCTCGCTGCTGTCTTTCCTTTCACTAGTAGGACCCATTTAGAGCTGGGTCGACTTGAGCGTGCCGGAAACGGGAGTTGAATGTTGTACCTATGGTGTGAAAAAAATAGTACTCTACCAACACGCTAATCACATGACTGCACTCGGGGTAGGCCTGAAGGTGTTTAGAGTGGGTCTTTCGGTAGAAGGTGAAAAGTTAGAATGATGGTCATTGAATGAAATGATCTGGGATCAAGATGCCGAGCAGCGCATGAGCTGCAGTGGTCAGCGACCCATAGCTGACTGGTAGCGTCAAGGTCAGCGAACCAGAGCTGCCTAGACCCTTCTACGCCTCCACGCGGTGATCCTGGATAATAGGCTGCAACAGGGCAGACTAGCTAAGGAGAAGGGGTCGAAGAGGAAATGCTAACCCGGTACTAAAAAAATGCTTGCTGAAGTCGGATGTGTTGGACCGAAAGGTGCAAATATCGCAGTCAAGCTGTAAACTACGACATAACGCATTCCGTTCTCTGGACTACATTCTTCTACTTAAGCCCTTTCAGGGTTTGGTAGCGGGAGATTGAGAACGAACGAAGCCAAGCTAAGCCATTCAATGATCTCGCTGATTGTGCACACTTATTATAAGTCCTCTCAGGCGCCATTCTCTGATCGACCTATGTTTTACAATAAACTCCTTCAAATAGCTGCCGAAAACGGATGTGTCGACCTGAAAGGTGCAAATATCGCAGTCAAACTGTAAACTAACGACACAACCCATTACGTTCTCTGGACTACATCCTGCTACTTGCATAGTCCTGTTCATGGCTTGGCAGCGGGAGATTGAGAACGAACGTCGAAGAAGATTTGTTATCAGCGGATTGAGAACGTGTAATCCTTTAATGCAAGGTTCATCCTCGTCGTGTGGTTGAAAGGCTGGTTGTAAGGTTGGCTGAGTATGTCTCTCTATTTGACCCTATCCTCTGGCTGGTCAGTTCTAAGACTGGTTGTAAGGTTGGCTGAGTATGTCTCTCTATTTGACCTTATCCTCTGGTTGGTCAGTTCTAAGACTGGTTGTAAGGTTGGCTGAGTATGTCTCTCTATTTGACCTTATCCTCTGGTTGGTCAGTTCTAAGACTGGTTGTAAGGTTGGCTGAGTATGTCTCTCTATTTGACCCTATCCTCTGGCTGGTCAGTTCTAAGACTGGTTGTAAGGTTGGCTGAGTATGTCTCTCTATTTGACCTTATCCTCTGGTTGGTCAGTTCTAAGACTGGTTGTAAGGTTGGCTGAGTATGTCTCTCTATTTGACCTTATCCTCTGGTTGGTCAGTTCTAAGACTGGTTGTAAGGTTGGCTGAGTATGTCTCTCTATTTGACCTTATCCTCTGGTTGGTCAGTTCTAAGACTGGTTGTAATGTTGGTTGTTCATGTTTCTCCATTTGACTCTATCCTCTTGTTGATCAGTCCTAAGACAGGCTGTAAGGCTGGCTAAGCATGTCTCAATTGGGCCCTGTCCTCTGGTTGGTAACTAGAGGGAAATTGGTTAAAAACTCTTGTACTCCCTTTTCTATATACTATTGAACAGATTAGCCTGCACACTGAGTGGCGAATGCATTATTAAGCGGCCTTTATTCCCCAGTCATATAAATAATCATGTTGAACTCCGGAAATAGTAGTTCAACCCTTTCAGTTCGACTTTATAGACCCGAGGGGTCGGTCGGGGTCTTTGTGTATGACAAGAACAAGAATAGCACCACTGCCTCACAGAGAGCATGTCGTAAGAGGCGACTAACTGTGTGACATGGCATACCACCGGCCATGATTAGGTGGTTTGTTTAGAACGGCATAGATGGCGCCTAACAGGGTGTGAGTCTACTTTGCTCTAGTGTTTGAGTCTATTAAGATGAGCTCGCACATCGGTTAATCACCCTCCGTTAGCGCTTGTCCCAACGCAGCGGAGTGTTAAGCTGCTCGAGCCTAGCCAGCTAAGCAGGAAACCCTTCTCCCGGCTACATCCAGCTCATTCTAGAGCTGGGACTTGCACAGGGGCATCTGCCTCTGTAATAGTACAGGTCGACTAAGAACTAAGAACAGTCCGACCTAATTTATAGGATCCATTTATTGAGACACTAACCCAATCAATTAGCCCGTACTGTGAAGGGCTAAGACACAGATCTAATTAATTAGCTGTTGAGTGCCCAGCTACCAGCTGTTGAGTGCCCAGCTACCAGCTGTTGAGTGCCCAGCTACCAGCTGTTGAGTGTCCAGCTACCAGCTGTTGAGTGCCCAGCTACCAGCTGTTGAGTGCCCAGCTACCAGCTGTTGAGTGCCCAGCTACCAGCCGTTGAGTGTCCAGCTACCAGCTGTTGAGTGTCCAGTTACCAGCTGTTGAGTGTCCAGCTTCCAGCATTGAGTGTCCAGCTACCAGCTGTTGAGTGCCCAGCTACCAGCTGTTGAGTGCCCAGCTACCAGCTGTTGAGTGCCCAGCTACCAGCTGTTGAGTGCCCAGCTACCAGCTGTTGAGTGTCCAGCTACCAGCTGTTGAGTGTCCAGCTACCAGCTGTTGAGTGCCCAGCTACCAGCTGTTGAGTGCCCAGCTACCAGCTGTTGAGTGCCCAGCTACCAGCTGTTGAGTGCCCAGCTACCAGCTGTTGAGTGTCCAGCTACCAGCTTTTGAGTGCCCAGCTACCAGCTGTTGAGTGCCCAGCTACCAGCTGTTGAGTGCCCAGCTACCAGCTGTTGAGTGTCCAGCTACCAGCTGTTGAGTGTCCAGTTACCAGCTGTTGAGTGTCCAGCTACCATCATTGAGTGTCCAGCTACCAGCTGTTGTGTTTCCAGCTACCAGCTCTAGAGTGCCAGCCCACATCTATAGTATTCAGCCCACAGCCGTAGAATGTCCAGCCCACATCTAAAGTATTCAGCCCACAGCTGTAGAGTGCCCAGCTAAAAATATTCAACCCACAGCTGTAGAGTGCCCAGTCCACATCTAAAGTATTCAGCCCACAGCCGTAGAGTGCCCAGCCCACATCTAAAGTATTCAGTCCACAGCTGTAGAGTGCCCAACTAACATCTAAAGTATTCAGCAACAGCTGTAGAACGTCCATCCCACATCTAAAGTATTCAGCCCACAACTGTAAAGTGCCCATCTCATATCTAAAGTGACCAGCCCACAGCTGTAGAGTGCCAATCCCACATTTAAAGTAATCAGCCCACAGCTGTAGAGTGCCAATCCGACATTTAAAGTAATTAGCCCACAGCTGTAGAGTGCCAATCCCATATTTAAAGTAATCAGCCCACAGCTCTAAAGTGCCAATCCCACATCTAAAGTAATTAGCCCACAGCTCTAGAGTACCAATCCCACATCTAAAGTAATTAGCCCACAGCTGTAGAGTACCAATCCCACATCTAAAGTAATTAGCCCACAGCTCTAGAGTGCCAATCCCACATCTAAAGTAATTAGCCCACAGCTGTAGAGTGCCAATCCCACATCTAAAGTAATTAGCCCACAGCTCTAGAGTGCCAATCCCACATCTAAAGTAATTAGCCCACAGCTCTAGAGTGCCAATCCCACATCTAAAGTAATTAGCCCACAGCTGTAGAGTGCCAATCCCACGTCTAAAGTAATTAGCCCACAGCTCTAGAGTGCCAATCCCACATCTAAAGTTATTAGCCCACAGCTGTAGAGTGCCAATCCCACATCTAAAGTAATTAGCCCACAGCTCTAGTGCCAATCCCACATCTAAAGTATTCAACCCACAGTTATAGTGTCCAGCTGGGCCTGGCCCAGGGAATCGTCCCATCACTTATGTTGTATAACATATATACCAATGACCAGCACTGATAGGGGACACCCTTATGACGATGATACAGCAGTAGCCGCCCATGAAAATTGCATAAAAGAAGTTGAACAGAAATTGCCTGATGGCTTTTATGCCCTTGCTTTATACTTCTATCAAAATCGCCTCAAACCTCAGTAAAAACCAAGTACATGCCTACCACCTCAGTAACAGAAAAGCGAGGAGAAAGCTAGAGGTCAAATGGCAAGGACAAGAGCTGGAACACAGTACGGCTCACAAACACGTGGAACTAAATTTAGATCGCACGTTGTTCTCTACGGTACATTGCAGGAGACAAGACAAAAAATACATGCGAGAAACAGTATTAAACGGAAAGTGACTGGCACAACATGGGGAGCAAAGCCAGATGTCATCAGATCATCAGCACTAACACTGCGTTTCTCCATAGCTGAATACGCCGCACAAGTCTGGGAGAATTCAGCACATGTCCAACGTATCGATACAGCAATGAATGAAACAGACCGGGTAGTCACTGTGTGTCTAAGACCTACATAAACTGAGAAAACTGACCCCATTATCGGCGTAGCGTCACATGGGAATGCAATATTTGTCGTGTCAGAGATAGAAAGAGAGAAACAGATAAACGACCCAAGGCACTTTTTGTTTGGGCATCACGGGCAGCGCATAAGACTAACATCAAGACGAAGTTTCTCACAGTCAATCTAGCCCCTACAGATTAGACCTGGAACACGCCGCATCGAACGATTTAAAGAGCTGACGAAGGTCTCTGGATCGAGTTAGTGGAGGAACATACGCCTGGACATCACCTGCCTTACGCAACATGGAAGTCACTAAATAGTCTTCGAACTGTCGTATCACGATGCAGGAAAAACTTCAAAAGATGGGAATATAGAGATGATGAAACATGCGAATGGGGAGCAACACAAAACCAAACCCACCTAATGGCTTGACTTGGCTTCGTTAGTTCTCAATCTCCCGCTACCAAACCCTGACACAGGTCTAAGTAGCAAAATGTAGTCTAGAGAACGGAATGCGTTGTGTCGTAGTTTACAGCTTGACTGCGATATTTGCACCCTTCGGTCCAACACATCCGATTTCAGCAAGCATTTTTTGAGTACCGGATTAGCATTCCCTCTTCGATCCCTTCTCCTTAGCCAGTCTGCTCTGTTGCAGCGTGTTATCCAGGATCACCGCGTGGAGGTGTAGAAGGGTCTTGTCAGCCCTGGTTCGCTGACCACTGCAGCTCATGCGCTGCTCAGCATCTTGATCCCAAACCCACCTAATGATCTGCCCAAACCTCCCAGAGACTTGAAGCATGGATGACCTGCTGAGTGACAACGACAGAGCAAACCATGTGACTGAATACTATAAGAATGAAATGTGACGTAGTGAAATGGTCACGGAAAGTAAGTAATTAATTTGGTCTTTTCCCCTGGCGTGCTGAACAGAATATACCTGAGCCTTCTGTTTGTAATGCATTTCTCATCTTTTCAGCCGACTCATTTCTACGGGGATCCGAGTTACGATCCCTACCCCATTGGCCAGACTGCTGAAAGACAACCTGTATCCAGGTCTTGGTCTTGTCTGGTCTTAGTCAGCATTGCTACCCGTGACTCTGACGTGTACGGCCATTGACCTATTTACTAGCTTGTACATTACGCCAGTTTCGGGCTAAGATCCGGGTTGGATTTTATGTTTCCGATAGTGAAGTTTTGATTTCCCGGTGTAATTTTAGAAAGTTAGAAAATAATGTCTTGTGATATAGGGGGAGTGGGTACGGGGTGGGAGTGAGAGGAGGATAGATTCAAGTTATTTTTGTGTATCTGCGACGTATGGGTTAGGAGGTTGCTTACCATAAGAAACCTAAATGACAAAATAAAACATTTCGACCTAAACATCTTTATCAAGAAATGGTAGGTTGAAAACAACCTGAACAAGTCACCGTGCTAAACTAAACAAACGGAAGATGCGCTTACGAAATAAAAACAAATGTAAATATAGACTAAACAAATAAAATTGTTGCTGTCTTGTCTCTTCTTCATCATCTTCTTCGTCTTCTTCCTCCTCCTCCTTCTTCTTTGTCCTCCTCTTTCTGCTCATTCTTCCTCATCCTCCTTCTTCTTCTGAGCTTCGTAACTTCCTTATATTGGTTCAGAGGACTCTGCAGAGTCTGTGTACAACCAGTTTCATTTGCATTTACTTGCTCTTAAAGCTATACGCATCCAATCTATTCTTAAATGCATTAATTGTCCTTGTCTCCACTACTTCCTGTGGCAATGCATTCCAAGCATTCACTACTCTCTGACTAAAATATTTTCTAATATCTAATCTGGACCTCTCTTTAGTTAATTTGTAGCTATGCCCTCTTGTTCTTGTAGGTATTTGAATTTTGAAAAACTTGTTAAAATCCAATGTATCCTTTCCATTGATCATCTTATAAACCTGTATTAAGTCACCTCGAATTCTTCTCTGTTCTAGACACTGTAGGCCGGTTTTTCTGTCTTTCCTCGTAACTGTAATTCCGGAATCCTACTATCAGTTTGATCGCTCTTCTTTGTATCCTTTCCAGCATGTTTATGTCCCCTCTACGATAAGGATTCCACACCTACACACAGTACTTCAATCTAGGTCTAACTAATGTTTTATACAGTTTGGCAATCACTTCCTTGCTAGGCAATCACTTCCTTGCTCTTATGTTTAATATTTCTTGTTATCATGCCCAACATTGCATTTGCCATTTCACTTTTTCATCTTCCTTCTTCTTTTACTTCTTCTTCTTCTTCTTCTTCTGCTTCTTCTTCGATTTCGTCCTGAAAAGATCGTTGTAACGCTGGATCGTAGTTTACAGAGACGCTCCGATATATATCGGCATGACACATCCGATTTTAGCTGGTTTCTTTGGGTATCGCAATCCCTTGACTAGTGCAGCCTGTTTCCAGGGCCGCCACTTTCAGGGTCCTGATCAGCTGTGATTCGCTGAGTTGCGATGAGGCATTGACTACTGTCAAATTATTCACTGCTACATCTTCGGTCCAGTTGTTGTTGGTTTATGCGCATGATGAGTATGTTCACTCTTGTGTGCGCCCAGAACAGGTCGTTAAGTGGGGGGGGGGAAGGGGGGGAGGGGTTAGTTGCAGCAGTTTTCCTCATTTCTCGAGCGTGCTGAGGAAAAGTGGACCCTGGTCATCCATGCGGTTGTGCTATGCTTGATCGTACCTGAACCTGACTTGACGCCTTGGTCAGTACGCTGTGCTTGACCGGACAAGCGCCTCAGTTCCCCAAACAAATAATATAAATTGAACTCTTTTATCTTTTTGGCTTGGCTTGGTTCGCTCTCAATCTCCCGCTACCAGGCCCTGGAAATGGCTTTGCAAGTAGTTGAATGTAGTCCAGAGAACGGAATGCGTTGTGTCGTAGTTTACAGCTTGAGTGCGATATTTGCACCCTTCTGTCCCACACATCCGACTTCAGCAAGCATTTTTTGAGTACCGGATTAGCATTACATCTTCGATCCCTTCTCCTTAGCCAATCTGCTCTGTTGTAGCCTGTTATCCAGGATTACCGCGTGGAGGTGTAGAAGGGTCTTGCCAGCTCTGGTTCGATGATCTCGACGCTAGCAGTTGCTATGGGTCGCTGACCGCTGCAGCTCCTGCCCTACTCAGCATCTTGATTCTCTTTTATCTTTTATTGATTCTACAATCTTGTAGAAACTACAAATCTATCTATCTATCTATCTATCTATCTATCTATCTATCTATCTATCTATCTATCTATCTATCTATCTATCTATCTATCTATCTATCTATCTATCTATCTATCTATCTATCTATCTCTCTCTATCTATCTATCTATCTATCTATCTATCTATCTAGCTATCTTCAAGTCCACTTATGTCGCTAGACGTCGTGTGACCCCCTTTGTTTCATATTCTTTTGGGCAGATGAAAATCCACTGGTGACTTGCCAGGTCAATCTCATAATCTGTTAGCCACTGGCATATACGATCGTCTGATTTTTAGACTGGTGGAGGTGAAAGCGTAAATTAGAGCAATGTAGAACGGTAGCCTGTCAGGCGCCATCTAAACTGCTCCGCTAACCACATAACCAAGAACTGAAGCTATAGCCACACAGTCCCTTTTTTTGCGACATTATAGACACTATCAATTAAAATATTAAACTAGAGAGTTGAAACAATTGACGTTCCTCCAGTTTCTGATCAATACTGATCCCATTTTCATTTCAAGTATCTAGACTTAAGTAACAAATGGAATAACGCCAGAAGACAACATTCCAAGAAATTCATATCATCTCTGCCGAAGACGGATGTGTCGGACCGAACGGTGCAAATATCGCAGTCAAGCTGTAAACCAGCGACACGTCGCATTCCGTTCTCCGTTCTCAGGACTACATCCTGCTACTTGCAAAGCCCTGTTCAGGGGTAGGTACAAGGAGATTGAGGATGAACGCAGAAGAAGAACATCATCCGAGCTCATTACTATCAGATAACCACAATCGTGCAGCCAGACTGCCTTGAAAATTGCCTGTTTCCAATAAACGCTTCATGGAAGAGAGATCGTGCTCTTGGTCAGTATGTTGTGCCTGACCCTGACACGACATCTTGGTCACTATGGTGTGCCTGACCCTGACACGACACCCTGGTCACTATGGTGTGCCTGACCGTGACGCGACATCCTGGTCAGTATATTGTGCCTGACCCTGACGCGACGTCCTGGTTAGTGTGTTGTGCCTGACCCTGACGCGACGTCCTGGTCAGTATGTTGTGTCTGATGCGACGTCCTGGTCAGTATGTTATGCCTGACCACCTTGACGCGACGTCCTGGTCAGTATGTTGTGTCTGACGCGACGTCCTGGTCAGTAGGTTGTGCCTGACCACCCTGACGCGACGTCCTGGTCAGTATGTTGTGCGTGACCACCCTGACGCGACGTCCTGGACATTATGTTGTGCTTGACCCCGACGAGACGTCCCTGGTCAGTATGTTGTGCCTGACGCGACGTCCTGGTCAGTATGTTGTGCGTGACCACCCTGACGCGACGTCCTGGACATTATGTTGTGCTTGACCCCGACGAGACGTCCCTGGTCAGTATGTTGTGCCTGACGAGTCGTCCCTGGTCAGTATGTTGTGCCTGACCCTAACGTAACGTCCTGGTCAGTATGTTGTGCCTGACCCTGACCCGATTACCTGGTCAGTATGTTGTGCTTGACCGGACTACTGTCTCAGGTCCCCTTCAATCAAGTTAAAATTGAAATAAAGAGGAGGAAATGGCTCATTGCAATTGGTCGCCCTCAAATGTGCCCAGTTCCATTCACTGTTGAAGTTCCGACGATATGGAATGATCCCCTTAGCTCTCGAGGTGGCTCTGAATTGTGATCTGCCTGCGACAGGTACCAATTTACAACTGAGTCGACTGAAAGAAGAGGTAATACCATGGAGAGAAAAAAGACACATGTCCGATCTGTCAAATAGGAACGAAGTGATTTGAACCTCGAACGTTGTAATTATACACCAAGCTGATAACCGCTAGGCCATATTATTTCTATAAACGTGATTATATTTGGCATTATAAGATTAGGTTGCATTTCTTGAAAAGAGAAGAAATCAGATGGGGAGGGATTGAACACGTTCGGGGTGGACAAAAAAATTGAAAACCGAAATCAAGGTTTGACAGTTAAGATATTTTGGCCACATATCAAGACATACATCCTTGTTGAAGACCACACTAGAGGGTAGGGCGGAAGGCGGTAGTCCAAGAGGCAGATAATGTTATGAGTGGGCGGATAACATCAGAAGACGGACTGGAAAAAACCTGTCAGATTGCATTATTACTCCAAGAGATAGAGCACACTGGAGATCCATGCGATGTGGAAATGGCACTTCAACTGAACTGATTAACCGTAGTATTGCTTTTGATATAATTCTCTAATCATGGTATGCTGTCAGGCGCTGCGTGTGTGGTATTCCAGGTAGTCTAATCTCAACTAAGCTCCTGATAACTTTGAATATTATTCGGGACTAATGTCTTGTCCCAGGCCATCCCTCCATCTCATTTGTGAACGTCCGGGTGGATGGTTATATGGGACGGGACCACCACGACGCCATTTTCCGTGCTGATATATTGTGGTGCAATCGTAACACCTGTCTGGCCCACCTGTACTTTCTTTTTAACGTGGTATCTACGACGCCATTGGCGGAAGTCTGATTCTTGCTGATCGTGATGCAACACCGCCATTGCTATTATTGTTACTTTTATCTATCTATCTATCTATCTATCTATCTATCTATCTATCTATCTATCTATCTATCTATCTATCTATCTATCTATCTATCTATCTATCTATCTATCTATCTATCTATCTATCTATCTATCTATCTTTCTATCTATCTATCTATCTATCTATCTATCTATCTATCTATCTATCTATCTGTCTGTCTGTCTGCCTGCCTGCCTGCTGCCTGTTTGTCTGTCTGTCTGCCGGCCTGCCTGCCTTTCTGTCTGTCTGTTTAGGTTTGGACAAAATTAATTTTCAGTTTTGAAAAAAAAATCACTGCATGCCTTTTGTTAATGTTACTACTTCGCACCACAGTGTAGGTAAACATATTAATATTACATATCACTGCGAAAGGGAAATGGTTATAGAAGACGAACATATCAGTAAATTATTGATATTTGATTATTTTACAGTATAAGTAGGTTGTAAAAACGAAAATAATGCTATAAGGCAAATAATTTAAACGTCTACATATTGTAGCTCCCCTAAATTATCTACGGTTTGAAGTGTTGCTATTCATTGTTCTGGCAATTTTATTCACACTTTTATTCAAAAGTACTTGAAAACCCAGTTTATTTGATGCATTTATGTTCATAAAGAGGGAACATGTACATGTTTCTCATGGCCTCCGGAATCAATAACAATATTTATTTATTTTTTTGTGATCGCCTTATCTCTTTAATCCCCAAGGAGGTGTGCGTTGCACTGTGGTTTTTATTTTGCGCCTGTAGGCCCAGTGGATCCGACTTCAGCATCCATTTTATGTAAGGGTCTGCTTCTTCCTGCATTTTCTAAGGGTTTGCTTTCCTGGGGTAACGGCCGGTGCTGTGATGGGGATCGAACCCAGCACCTTGTGATTGTGAATCATGCCACTTAACCACTAGGCTACGCCGTCCCCGCAATAACAATATTAAAAATATATCGAAGTAGAAGCAGTGAACACACTTTAAATGAGATATTAGGAAATATTTTTTAGTCAGAGAGTGGTGAATGCTTGGAACGCATTGCCACAGAATGTGGTGGAGGCAGAATCGGTTAATACAATATAAAAATAGATTGGATGATCACAGTTATTTTTAGTATCGGTGGAGTGGAATAAACTGGTTGTATGCAAACTCTGTAGAGCCTTATAAATCAGTATAATGAAGTTGAGTTAAGTTAAGCTAAATAACGCGTTTGCGACATATATAGCGCTCGTTTTGGTAAAATTTAGTTAAAGAGGACTATTCTAGTCTTAGCAGTAAAGTATCCGGTCACATAAAGACCCGAATCGCCGTTACGTGAAACAAAGAAATTTGTTGTCCACTTTAGTGACTGAAACTCCAGTAAGGTTTCCTGAGAAAGCCACTTTAGTGACTGAAAGTCCAGTAAGGTTTCCCGAGACAGCCACTTTAGTGACTGAAAGTCCAGTAAGGTTTCCTGAGACAAGTACTTTAGTGACTGAAAGTCCAGTAAGGTTTCGTGAGACAGCCACTTGGTAACATTCGGGTTCTTCAAAAGTTTATTATCATAGAGAAATTAATAAATAATTTAGTTAATCAATTTATATTACTAGGCTGTCGATAATTTCACAATACAGTAAAGATGGCCCCCGCTATCAAGACGGGCTCTTTTAGTCTGAAGTTGGGTATCACGCTTGTTCTGTTGAAGTAGTGGTAGGCTCCAGAGTGTGTCAAATACATTCTGCTTTTCACTTGATATTTTGATAATCGCCAAATTCATGCAATCAGTCCGGTCTGGTCAGGTCAGGTCATCCCCTAACCAGTGAGGTCGTTGGGGCACACATGAAGACATCCTCACAACTCCACGCCATCCTTCTCTTATCAGTGGCCGCTGCCTGTGCCTCTTCCGGTCGGAGATTGGTCCATTCTGTTATGTTGTTCTCCCACCTCCTTTTGGGATGGCCCCTTCGTCGTCTGCCTTGTACCTCCCTTCGTCGTTTGCCTTGTACCTCCCTTCGTCGTCTGCCTTGTACCTCCCTTCGTCGTCTGCCTTGTACCTCCCTTCGTCGTCTGCCTTGTACCTCCCTTCGTCGTCTGCCTTGCACCTTTCCGTGGAGGATCGTAATTGCAAGACCATTTGATCTCGATATGTGACCGTACCAAGCGAGTTTTCTTCTTTTGACAGTTGTCAAGAGATCTGCAAAAGACCATATTGCTGTTGTAATTCTTTCTTGTTCTTTCATTGGTGTGCAATGGTGTGTTTGAGCTCGGCATCGCAACTCAGAGATGTCGGTGTCGGCTAGCTTTTCTTCTGAGTGGCGAAAAGTGAAATGAGTAGCCTTCCGATAAAGTGAACACACAAGTCAACCTCACCTCCAAGTGGTGCACACTGGGAAACTATGGTCGCGAGGCTGTAAGCAAACGAGGCAATGACTCGCCTGTGGAGACGGGCTCCTCCAGGTCAGATGCAGATGGCCCCTCCCCGGCTTAGAGGGGAGATGGGCTCCAAAAGAGACAACCTCCCAAGATTCACCAATAAAGACGTAATCATTATGTGCATATCAAATGTTGCAGGAAAAACATTAACAAACGCAAACAGGTAGTACAGCTATGGGGTCGCATTCCGCATAACGTCTTCTCGTGACTCAAATCTGGTCCCTTTCAGCGGAATTTTCAGCTTGGGGAACAGCTAAAAAACGCAAGGAGCCATGTCAGGAGAATAGAGAGCCTGACGAACTTGAGGGATGAAGTGTTTGGCCAAGAAAAAATTAACCATATGCAAAGAATGGGCGAGTGCGTTGTCTTGAAAGAGCTGCCAAGATCCCGTTGTCGACAGGTCACTATCATTGGCGTTGATCAGCATCACGAGGCGACGGACGACCTCCAAGTCGCACTTGTCGGTAATGTTTTAACTTTGTAGTGCGTACTCGTGATGCACAACTTCGCGGGAGGAAAAGAAAACGGTCAACATGACTTTGGTATTGCGTCATTTCGTGGTGAACGAAAACCCAACTGGTTCTCGTTATACTCAACACTGAAAATTTGACTACGGCGACTCATAGTTTACTCAACAGACCGTTGAAAACATGACGGGTGTGATACGAAATCCATCCAAAGTTGATCAACGAGAGGTGATTCCATTTTTAACAGCTGAAGGATGTCTACCAGTTGACATTCATCGCAGAAGGCAGGCAGTGTATGGTGACAAAAGTGTGTTGAAGACAACAGCGAAGAACTGGACAACCATGTTTAAAGAAGGACGTGAATTAACGAAAGACCAGGTCAGGCGCATATTGTTGCGTCAGAAGATGCCATCGCCAAAATTGATGTAGCAATTCGGGTGGACAGTCGCGGAGCTTTCGCTCGCTAGCACAGGAATTCGTTGTGTCGCTAGGGACAGTTCAAATGGTGGTTAGCAAGAAACTAAAGTATCGGTACCCATTGTGAACACCTTCCGATACATCAGTTTCTTGTTATGTGCGTTGAATCAGATCCAATTAACAATAGAACACCAATGTGCCAATTTCAACTGTTTTTTTAATGTATTTTTTGCGCAATACACAAATAGGCACTTCCATTTTGGTCGCATTGGGCGTCAAATTATTCCCATCTCTATTATTATAGCGTGCTGGCTTCGCGTCTGAGTGGTCCTGGGTTCATTCCCCAGTTGAGGCGGTAGTGTTTTTTTCAGACCGCAATGGCTCCTGGGTCAACCCAGCCTTAAATGGGTACCGGTTCAGTCCGGGAAGTAAAAGCGGCGAGGGATAGGAGATGGCTTCCGCCCTCATATAGCCGAACCTTTGAAATGGGAGATCGCTAACACCTCACACCCCTACGACATTAATGCTATGGGTTACTTTACTTTACTTGTTACTATTATTTTGAATACTGTTCTTGTTAATGTTATTATTTGTACTATTATTGTTAATTTCACTGGCAAGTCAGTGAATAGATCACAAAATGTTATTTTAAAAAACTAACTAAATGAGGTACAAACTTGAAAACATTAATCCTTGTACTCACACTGTCCCTTATTTCTCAACATAGTTTCCACAAACATTGATACACTTATCCCATAGCTTTCTCAAAACGTGCAGCATATAAGTCTTTGGTCTGTTGTCTCGGCCACATTTACAATTCACGTTCAACCTCTTCGCCAAGATGGGGGCATGCATTATGATGTAGGCTAAATCATGCGAGCGCCCTTTTGCATTTGCTTCACTGTCTAACGTTCCTATCCTGACAGCTTGAATTTTTTTTAAAGTACGGACGGCATTTTGAAATTATGTTGCAAACTTACACGCGACCACTAGCGTCTGTTACCTACAGTAATCACATAGCTGCATGTTCCTGTCACATATTGCCACCTTTAGAAGTTACAATTGCATTTTTCAGCAATCCTATATCAGTTTGTGACGTATTTGCTGACTAATACTGGTATTATTAAAAATACTGTAATTGTTAATATTATTACCGATACTATAATTGCTACTACTACTACTACTACTACTGCTACTATTACTACTACTACTACTACTACTGCTACTATTACTACTACTACTAATACTACTTAGTTAGTGGCCCATCGCAAGCCATGATAGCACCATCAACAGACGATTTTGTCTTGATAATGTAATTTGCGCTGTATTTGGATTATAGTGAGGACGGAACTGCGCTTATCATCAACCTCACTCTCTGGTCCTGAGCTACCTTGGACCGGTGGCAAGACTTGAGTTAAGACGACTGGAGGCAACTCAGGATGTAATCACTCTGGTCTCACCTGCCGAGAAAACATGGGTCACTTTAAAAACTGGTGGGATTCGATAGTCCACCGTTTCTGTTCATCGCTTTTGGAGGCGAATGCCTGACCTCTCAACCACAGCGACCACAGAAGACTCTACAGCGTCCGAAGGCAGCCAGTGTTACATTCCAGTCGTGTAGTTTTGTCACATAGTGACCAGCGGACAATTGGAATAATCATGCCCTCCTAAGTCATGGCGGCGCTGTAGTGGTTTGGGCTGATGGATCTGGGGCTGTCATTGACCAGCTCTTTCCTGATTAGAGCACCAGTATAGATCAGGGACGATGATTTCACTAGTTCAGTCCGGGTGCATACCACTACATCTGCATCAACTACTAATACTGCTGCTACTATTACCTACTGCTACTATTACTACTATTACTACTACTACTACTACTACTATTACTGCTTTGATGACGACTACTGCTGCTACTACTACTGCTTTGATGACGATTACTACTATTACTAATACTACTACTACTACTACTGCTTTGATGACAACTACTGCGACTACTACTACTACTACTACTTCTTTGACGACGACTACTGCTGCTGCTACTACTACTACTGCTGTTTTGATGACGATTACTGCTGCTGCTACTTCTACTACTACTACTACTACTACTACTACTACTACTACTACTACTACTACTACTGTTTTGATGACGACTACTGCTGCTACTACTACTACTACTACTGCTGCTTTGGTGACGACTACTGCTACTGCGGCTGCTACTACTACTACTACAACTATTACTGTTACTACTACTGTTGCTGCTGCAACTACAACTACTATTATAAATATTACAATTACTGCTACTTTTGCTATAACTACTACTACTACTACCGTTATTATTATTATTAATATTGCTAAAATTGTCATTACTATTATTATTATTACTATTATTGTTATTTTATTATTAGTAGCATTGCTGATTAGTGTAATGCTAGAGCACTCGCTTTTCATGGCGAAAGTACGGGGGCTCATTTCCCGTTTCAGTCGGCGCTGCTGCAAATTGGTACCTGGATAGCTATAAGGGGAGGAAGGGAACTGGCCACCCTACATCATGAACACTCTGTGGCTTTTTACCATGAATCCCTAACATTTCATCTCCAACAGCAATGTCTACTGCAGGACTACCTTTACCATTGATTAGCCAAGCAGAGCTACGCATGCCGTTCTTCTGACTACACCCTGCTACTTGCAAAACTCTGTTCGGGGCTTAGTAGCCGGAGATTGAGAACGAACGCAGAAGAAGAAGAAGCAAAGCAGACAATATTTTTTTAAATAAGGGTAGACTATAGATTAATGTAAAAGCAAACAATTGTTCCTATCTTGTGTTTATCGTCCGCACGTTGAGCAATGAATGGGACTTAGCATATACGAGGGGCGTTCAAGTCAAACCGATACTTTTTTTGTAATGAAAATAAATAAATTTCAGCTAGTCAAAATGCCATTTATTTTTCTATATCATCTCCTTCAATGTTTATGAAATTATCCCCGCGTTTATGTAATGCCTGAAAAGCTTCAGTGTAGAAAGATTTGTCAGTATATCTGAACCAATCCAGGACAGCCTGTTTCACTTTGTCATCAGTGCTGAAATGCTGACCTACCAGGAATTTGTTTATGGTTCCAAACCAGGCAGTTTTTTCAGCAGACACTCAAAATACGAATGTACTGTTCACTGTCGATAGTGGCACTACGGGTTAGAAAATCAACAACCAGGATTAGGCGTTCCACAATCTGGATATTTACAGGAATGCCACAATCTGGATATTTACAGGAATGACTGTGGTGGGTTGAGCGCCACAACGCACGGAGATTATCACTAACGGATGTACGGTCTTTTCTCAAATGTTTACACTATTCAAATTTCTTACTTCGCCTGTGTGCCTCATCATCGTATTGTGATTACAGTCTCCTGTAAATTTGGGCCTTCTTTCACAAGAAACTTCATCACATCACGCTGTTCCATGCATGTACTAACCGTTTTGTCCACCATTTGTATTTATCTGTCAGGTAACTGGCCCATGGAAAGTAGGCCACCTAGCAGTAATAGGACACAAGTGCTCCTAACTAATGATAGTAGTTCCAGCATGCTATAACCTATTTAGTTAGAACTAGAACACAAAAGTCCCGGTTTGATTTGAACGAACCTCGTATGAGGCGCCAAGATGCAATGTAGTCAGTTTTCTTAACTATTTTCCAATTTACAAACAAAACGTCAAGACATTCTGAACAGTTCCTTGTCCCAAATGATGTCATAGTTGGGAGTGGGAATTTCAATTATCTCTCAGATCTAGCAAAAAGACTTTAGCAGAAAAATCCTAGCTCCTGGATTTTGCCTGCGAGTCTCAGAGTAGATGGGACTAACAAAACAATGAATGTAATTCATCCAGGAGAAACATAACTGCAACTTCATGCCATATATTTGATGTGTGGCAAATCTAGTGATAGCATTCCGTGGAGATTCCATGGCGAAGTGGTTAAGCCGTCAGCCTCGTGATCAGGTGGTGTGGGTTTGACTCCGGACTCAGCCGTCTTTTTCACGGGTGCTTGATGCGGGGGTCCCCTGCATCTCGTAGTCGCCCCCTAGTCGTCTTGTCCTTGACTTGCCACTGGGGTCGGGCGGCTCGAGACGAGAGAGTGAGGATAAAAAGTAGCGCAGTTAATCCATACTAAAAATAGCGCTGGCAAACTTAATATGCCATCATCGTCTACGATGGACGGGGGCCTTTGCCTTTGCCAATCTAGTGACAGCCGAAGACTAAGAATAGCTCAATTTAATTAAAAAAGCTCACCGAAATTGATAATGAATGGCCGTTTGCATGTAAATCTTGTCACAACATATTTTTATTTATACAAGTAAATATTTAAAAAACTACTTTTAAATGTAAAAGCTTTTATTTATATTAAGACTTGTTTGTTTGTTTTGTATTTGGGTGCAGCAAACGTTTTTTTTTATTTTTACACGCATCTTTTTGCTTTCGGCGTTTTCCCAAAAGTATGTCACACTTTGACGAAGAATTCAGTGGCAAGTACTGGGTGATAAATAGCCGGAATTCAACCGAAATATTTTCATGGGACTGAACAAAGACAATACATAGAAGCTACGTGTTTCGGTGTAGTACTTTGAATGATACGTCCAACATCCATCCAAATTTGATGCATTAACACTTTACAGTCCCGCCAAACTGATTCGATTCGCCTCTAAACCTTTTACAGTCCAGCCTAATTCATAAGATTCGTGTCTTAACCTTTTACAGTCCTGCCAAACTGATTTGATTCGCGTCTTAACCTTTTACAGTCCTGTCAAGTACATATGATTCGCGTCTTAACCTTTTACAGTCCGGCCTAATTCATAAGATTCGTGTCTTAACCTTTTACAGTCCGACCTAATTCATAAAACTCGTGTCTTAACCTTTTATAGTCCTGTCGAGTGCATCAGATTCGCGTCTTAACCTTTTACAGTCCTGTCTAGTACATCAAATTTGTGTCTTAATCTTTTACATTCCTGTCTAGTACATAAGACTCGCGTCTTAACCTTTTACAGTCCTGTCTAGTACATCAGATTTGTGTCTTAACCTTTTACAGTCCTGTCTAGTATATCATATTTGTGTCTTAACCTTTTACAGTCCTGTCTAGTACATCAGTTTTGTATCTTAACCTTTTACAATCTTGTCTAGTACATAATATTCGCGTCTTAACCTTTTACAGCCCTGTCTAGTAAATAAGATTTGTGTCTTAACCTTTAGCAGTCCTGTCTAGTACATCAGATTTGTGTCTTAACCTTTTACAGTCCTGTCTAGTACATCAGTGTTGTGTCTTAACCTTTTACAATCCTGTCTAGTACATAAGATTTTTGTCTTAACCTTTTACAGTCATATCTTGTAAATATGATTCGTGTCGTAAGAAACACATCTAATCAATTAGGTTGGACTGTAAAGGGTTAACAGACCCCACTAATATTGGATATGTACACAATTTCAAATCTCTAGGTTATTGAGATGTTGGTTACTATTTGAGAAGTAATGTACGCATTCGGAAAACGGATAAAAGCCTTAACTCATTGCACACTAACACGCCTAATATATCCTTTGAAAACAGTAACCCTTAGTATGTCTAATATAATCTTTCAGTGTTAATTGAAATTATAATTAAGTATTTATATATATTTTCTTAAGAAACGGTATATATATATATATATATATATATATATATATATATATATATATATATATATATATATATATATATATATATATATGAGAGTGAAAGTGGCATAGCCTTGCTCAGATGAATAAATATTTCCTATTACAAGTATTAGAGTGAAAGGGGTTCAAAAGAAACGATTGAAAAGTATGAACAAAACATATAATGTACAATAGAAACACGCTTAAGACTTACCTGAAACTGACTTTTTGTTGCAAAATCCCCGCCACAAGACCTTATGAGTGTCGTATTTATATAAAAGTATCAGTCATTAGATAATTACACCAACTAGATAAGGACTGGTCGTGCATGATGCCCTTGGCACTTAACTTGAGCAAGCAAATCCAAACCAGGGCTCCCAATATTTAAACGCTTAACGCTAATTAGTTGAAGTGCTTTTGTCTGTATGCACCGATGTTGCTAAGATCTCTTGAGTCAGGGATTCTTAAAAATGTGTCCGTAAACATCTTCGGTGAACAAGGGCGTATGTGATGTGCACTTTACCTTTTTAGAGTTTGAAGTTGGAACGAAGATGTAGCAGGGAAGGAGCAGGTAGTAGCCAGCGACACATGGTAGGCTGCTTGTAATAGGGTCAGTGATTTTCAACTGACTAAGAACCTAATCCGTTCCCAAGTCACGACCTTGAAAACAAACTGTAACCATGCAGGCTAGCTAAGAGATTATGGATCGAAGAGGGGAGAAAAAAACCTGGTCCCTCGAATGATGTGCTGAAATCGGATGTGTTTGGAACAAAAGGCGCAGATATCGCAGTCTTGGTGAAAATTACAACACAACGTCACAAACGTCCTTTTCAGGAAGAACGAAGAAAAAGGAAAAGAGGAAAAAGAAAAATATGAAGAAGAAGAAGAAAAAGAGGAAGAACAACAATAAAAGAAAGAAGAGAAGTAAGAAGAAGAAGAAGTAGAAGTAAAGGAAAAGAAAAAGAAGAATAAAAAGACACAAGAAAAAGAAGGAGACGAAGAGAACATGAAGAAGAAGAAGAAGAAGAAGAGGAAGAAGAAGCAGAAGAAGAAGAAGAAGCAGAAGAAGAAAAAGAAAAAGAAGAAGAAGAAAAAAAAGAAGAAGAAAATATGATGTGGGAGGAAAGACTAATGTCTAGTCAAGCAAAACATGCTGGCCAAGAACTTCATCTCGGCTTCCCAGTAGCACTCCCTGGAAACTGGCTGTTTTTATGGCAGCCTGGCTAACGAGGTGAGGGATCGACGTGATCCCCGTAGTAGTGAGTGACACGCAGATGAAGCCAAGCATAGCACAACCTTCTGGAGGACCACGGTCCACCTTCATCCGCACGCTCGGCATATGAGGAAAACTACTACTACTACTGCTACTACTACTACTACTACTACTACTACTACTACTACTACTGCTGCTGCTGCTGCTACTACTACTACTATTATTACTGCTGCTGCTGTTACTACTACTGCTGCTACTACTACTACTACTACTACTACTACTACTGCTGCTGCTACTACTACTACTACTACTACTACTACTACTACTGTTTTGATGACAACTACTGCTGCTAGTACTACTACTACTACTACTACTACTACTGCTTTGATGACGACTACTGCTGCTGCTACTACTACTGCTACTGTTAATACTACTGCTACTGTTAATACTACTGCTGCTGCTGTTGCTGCTACTGCACCTACTATTACTACTACTACTACAACTACTATTATAAATATGCTAATACTATTACTGTTAATGTTGCAATAACTACTACTACTACTACTACTACTACTACTACTACCGTTTGCATGGCGTCATCTAAAGTTGCGTAGAAGGATCAGTTCAGTTCAGTTCAGTTCATCCCGTAACCCATGAGGTCGTTGGGGCACACACGAAGATACTCCCAAAATCCACGCCATCCCTCTCTGTCTGTCGCCGCCTGACGTATCTCACCGGGACAAAGGCCTAACCACTCAGTGATGTTGTCCACCCATCTCTTCCTTGGACGTCCTCGCCCTCTCTGTCCCGGTACGGAACCAAAGTGTATCGAGTTGGTAATTCCGTTGATAGCTGTGAACACATCATGGAGCTATTATTAGAGAATCCATAACGTTAATCAGACAAATCTACCAGGAGTTTTGCCTGGGTAAGTTTCCGTGATGAACTTGATTAATTGGGACGGTTGTAAGGCCACTGTGTAGGGTTGTCAATGGGACTCGCAACGTAACAAGAAGCCACCTATAAGTCGCTTACCTGTGTTAGTTCATGCACTGCAGCATTTTGGCCCGATTTTTATATATGAACAGATAATCATTGTTACATAAGCTTTCCTGCATTTGGTCGACTAATTGAATTCCTCTCCCTTATGTTGTTTTTTCACATTCGCAGCGTCAGAAATGTTCATTTTCTTTATCTGATTAAACAGCACATGCAATTATCTTTAAAACTTCTTAAGAAAAATATAGTTGTATGTGTTATCTCATCTTAGGGTAAATAAGTGAGAGGCAAAATTAAGTATGCCAATTATTTTTTTGTTTCAGTTAAATAGTCTTCTTCTTCGTTCTCAATCTCCCACTACCAAACCCTGAAAGGGCGTAAGTAGCAGAATGTAGTCCAGAGAACGGAATGCGCTGTGTCGTAGTTTACAGCTTGACTGCGATATTTGCACCTTTCGGTCCAACACATCCGACTTCAGAAAGAATTTTGTGAGTACCGGGTTAGCATTCCCTCTTCGATCCCTTCTCCTTAGCCAGTCTGCCCTGCTGCAGCCTGTTATCCAGGATCACCGCGTGGAGGTGTAGAAGGGTCTTGGCAGCTCTGGTTCGCTGGCCCTGACGCTAGCAGTCAGCTATGGGTCGCTGACCACTATGCAGCTCATGCGCTGCTCAGCATCTTGATCCCAGTTCAATAGTCTCAGTCGACCTGTACATCTACAGATGGCCCTGTGCTGGTCCCAGCTCTGGCGCGAGCTGGGTGTAGCCGGAATGAGGATTTCCTGGTTATCGGGCTAGGCTCAACCAGCTAATTACTCCGCTGTGTTGGGACAAGTGCCGCGAAAGATGGTTAACCGATGCGCGAGTCAATCTTAATAGACTCAAACACTACAGCAAAGTAGACCCGCAGCCTGTTAGGTGCCATCTTTGCTGCTTTTTTTCCCAGTGTTATGCCGTGTCACACAGTTAGTCGCCTCTTACAACATGGTCTCTGTGAGGCAGTAGGGCTATGCACGTCCTTGTCATACACAAAGACCCCAACCGATCACCGTCTTCGTCTCGTTAATTCGCATAATGTATTTAGCACAGGTAGTCGCAAGCGGAGTTCATGAGGTTTTGCAGTTTATTTTCATCGTCGTGCAACAGACACTGGTCCTCTGCAAAGGGTAATCTGTGTAAATAAGTCGGTTCTTATTCTTAAGTCTCAATTTTTAACTTAACGTCTTTATACTGGCTTAGAAGACTATGCAGAGTCTGTTTACAACCAGTTTAATTTACATTACGTTGCTCTAAAAATTATGCGCATCCAATTTATTCTTAAATGCATTAATTGTCCCTGCCTCCACTATCTCCTGTGGCAATGCATTCCAAGCATTCACCACTCTCTGACTAAAAAAAACATTTCCTAATATATAATCTGGACCTCTCTTTAGTTAATCTGTAGCTATACCAATTTTGTTCTTGTGGGTGGTTGAATTTTGAAAAACTTTTTTAATTCTAATTTATCCGTTCCTCTGATCATCTTATAAATCTGTATTGTCATCTCGAATTCTTCTCCTTTCTAGACACTGTTGGCCGGTTTTTCTGGTCTTTCCTTATATCAGTAATTCTGGAATCCCACAATCAGCTTTGTCGCTATTCTTTGTATTCTTTTCAGCATGTTTATATCCCCTCTATGATAAGAACTCCACACCTGCACACATGTCTCTGGCCTGTGATGGGAATTGTTGTTTATTTAGATGCTAGTCAGCAGAAAGGAAAGCACACACCCCTGTCTTACACTGGTGATTTCAAAAGCATCTGTGACAACATATGTCGTTCTTAATGACTACTCAGTTCAATAGTTAATGAACCTTGAACACTGAAATCGTTAGTGAAACAGTTCCAGCCGGACCAAGAAAGTTTAGGACAGGGGTGATGTGGTTGACGACTCAGAACAAAGGTACCTGAATGCGTGCCTAGGTCACTCACCGTCTCAACAAAGGAAAACAGAGTTGGGGCAAAGAATGTGGACAGGTGGGAGCTGACCACTGGCGTTCCGATTTGGGTAGGGGGAGAATGAGTGACAGACGAGATGGTAGCGGAGCTTGCTGCTATAGATGAGTGACAGGTGTGCAAAGTATTTCGTTCCAATGGCGACTGAGTAGAGCCATCCTCCTGGGGTCCGTTGGTCAGCTTTGATGCTGTTTGAGTGTTTATAAGACTAGTCAAAGTTGAGCTCAAGAGGCTGGATGATAGAGGATGGATGGAGAGGAGAGCAAATGAGAGACTGTAGATAGGAGTTCGTTTAGCTCATCGATTTGATAGAGGAGCGATTGATAGATTGTCGTTCGAATGTTAGTGATAGAAAAGGATCGCTCAAATAGGTGTGTGAGTTTTATATTAATAGATAATCTGAACATCTGTTGTAAGCAGGACACATTGTGATCGAGGTATGTCCAGATCGCCCGCCTGAGGGGATTTGAGTGAGGAGTAGTTTTTGATACGGTATGTTGAGGATGCAGTTAAAGAGATGTGTGTGTGATGTGTGTAGGCAATAGAACTGGGTAATGATAGTTAGGAATTCCATCAAAAGCTAATGCTTAAAATTTCCGCTTTAGTTAATGTGTATATTAACATATATATAATATAGCAATATTTAGTTAAGATGATATGTATTGTATTGTGTTTGTAATTTCACTACTAATTTTTCTGGTATGAGTATTATTTAATAAATATGCCATCTGTTGTGTGCTATATTATATGCAGTGTGTGGTCATGATTGATGTGGATGTTTGTGATAATGTTTTGAGTTAGAATAACCCTAGTGCAAACAGTGGGATCTGCTACATTAGTTTCACGACAGATAGGTTGAAAACCAGCGTCAACATATGGAATCATTAGTGGATAATCATTGTGTCTATATTTAGTCGGATGACAGAACAATTTATTAATGTTACTTCGTTTATTTTAACTTGTTCCGTTGAGTGGCGTAGGGAGCTTAAGTCATCTGTCCTGCGCTAAGTGCGTTGCGTCGGTCACTGTGTCGTTGCACAATATCTCTAATGTCATATATCCATCTGCCTCGTGGCCTCCCCCTTGCCATGTAGCCAGATCTACCAGCGTTAAAAGCCATTACTGGAAGTTGATAAAGGTGTTTTCTCATGAAATGACCAAACCAACGTATTTTGTGCCTAGAAATGTACTTTGAATAAAACGCAGTACCGACCATACCTCGAATGTCGTCGTTCCGCATTCTGTCTCTCCCGGTAACAATGATAACCTTCCTCAAACACTCTATTTCCCACGTCGAAATTCTGCTGTCATGTGTCTTGGACAGAGGTAATGTTTGGCACTAGTAGCATAGAATCGACATAAATATTCTGTTTATTAGCTGTTGCTTTGTTTCCAAACTAATGCTCGGGTTCCTAAGCGGTGGTGACAGCTGATAAGTTACTACATAAGCTTTCTGACACCTACTTTCAATTTCCATGTCGATTCTACCGTCTGCCAAAAAAATAAATACTGCCCTTAAACTTTGGTTCTGTTGAAGAGCAATATCATTTACACTTGTCTTAACTGGCCTATGTGTTCTACTGATCATCATAGTTTCTGTTTTCATCTCGTTAATTCCCAAATTGTATTTAGCGCAGTTAATCGCAAAGCAATAAGAGTGAAGATCGGTGCTTTTGAAACACAGTGCTACAGAAGAGTCCTGAAAATCTCGTGGACAAAGAAAGAAACAAACAAATCCATCCTACAAGACTTGAATATGGAGCAAAATTGGCTCATAGATGACGTAATGACCCGAAAACTTAGTTGTTTTTTTGACATATCAAACGACACAGCGGACTGGAGAGAGTGGTTATGGAGGGCACGGTCACTGGGAAGGGAGCCAGGGGTCGACCGAGAAGACGATGGACTAAGGACAACAAGGAGACGCTGGATTTGACCTTGAAGCGGGCCGGAAGACTAGCGAAAGACAGAGTTTCCTACAGACAGGAAGTCATGAGATCGACGTACTGCAAAGGACATGCAACATGTTGATGATGATGATGATGATGATGATGATGATAATAATGATGAGCAAGTTCGTCGTTCACATGAGTTTGCAGTTTATGTCATCGTGATACAACAGACACTGATCATCTACAAAGAGTAATTCGTGTATTGAGTTCGGTTCTGCTTCAGATGTCTCAATGTGACTGGTCTCTGGTGTGATTTTGTCCTGATGTTGAACAGCAGAGAGGAAAGTATACACCTCTGTCTCACGCCTGTAGTGACTTCAAAAGTACACACCCCTGCCTTACGCCGGTAGTGACTTCTAAAGTACACACCCCTGTTTCACGCCAGTAGTGACTTCAAAAGTACACACACCTGTCTCACGCCGGTAGTGACTTCAAAAGTACACACCCCTGTCTCACGCTGGTAGTGACTTCAAAAGTACACACTCCTGTCTCACTCTGGTAGTGACTTCAAAAGCACATGTGACACCATCATAATGAATTGCAGATAAAAATGATAAGTTAGATGGATACACATTGAGATGACATTCAAAATGAGATTCTTGAACACAGTTTTCGTCTAAAACAAAATCACATTGTTTCTTCCTCTTCTTCATCAATCATTCTCAAACCTCTCGCTACCAAGCTCTGAAATGGGCTTTGCAAATAGTAGGATGTAGTCCGGAGAACGGAATGTGTTGTGTCGCTAGTTTACAGCCTGACTGCAATTCTTGCACCATTTCGGTCCGACACATCCGGCTTAAGCATGGTATTTTTGTGTAGCGGGTTAGCCTTCTCGCTTCGATCCCTTCACCTTGGCCAGTCTGGCCTGTTGCATCCTGATATCCAGGATCACCCCGCGGGGGGGGGGGGGGGGCGGGGGGGGGATAGAAGAGTCTTGGCAGCTCTGGGTCACTGGCCCTATCGCTAACAGTCAGTATTGGGTCACTGACCGCTACAGATCATGCACTGTTCAGCATCTTGATCCCATTCACAATAATATTGAAGAACCAAAGAAAAAGAGAATTATATCCTTCAAAATAATTAAAGGGCCACTTACGAAATCTGATCATATTATTTTTATTTTAAATAATGAAGAAAGAAAAAAAAATTTAATATACATATTTCACGGAAGGTAGGGTGCCAGGCAAAAGAGGCATGGGTAGACCAAGAAGACGATAGCACCAAGATATCCAGGAATGTCTAGGTACTACTGACGTAGGCTGAAGTTTTGGCAAGGGAAAGAGTTTCTTTCAGACAGACTAATGGGAGTGACATTCTATAAAGAAAACGCTACATGATGATGATGAATATTTAATAACATTGTTCTCCAGTCACTTACGCATCATTTATGTGACAATTTCATGTAAACAGCGATCTTTCATGGAAACACATGATGGCTTGCTGGACACATAATTTTTTATGAAATTCAAATATGCCAGCTGATAGAATTGTTAGTAAGGTTTGTGACTACCACGGGCAACGTTGCCTCAGGGCACAGTGCTGGCCAGTCCATCCAGGGGACATGTTACTGATAGAGGTAGTCGTTGGATGAGCTGATCTCAACCCTATTGAACATCTCTGGGATGTCTTGAGATGCTCGGCAAGAGGTAACATTCCAGCAGCTGGTGACATTAACCAATTGTTTCTTCTTCCACTTCTTCTTCTTCTTCTTCTTCTTCTTCTTCTTCTTCTGTGTTCGTCCTGAAGGACGTTTGTGACGTTGTGTCGTAGTTTACAGCTGGACTGCGATATCTGCCCTTTTCGACCCGACACATTCGATTTCAGAGCATCAGAGTGTTCTCGTATACCTGTAAAGACCGATCATTGAACGACATAGCCTGCCACACTCAGGGCATACTTGTAGGGAGTCGGCGCTGTGGAATCGTTGTCCATTTTCGTTTAGCGCATCACGATTTCGTTGGGAAGTACCCTCTGCGATCTGAGCATCTTTGGTGATACTAGCACGCCAGGCGGTACGCTTTTGTGCAATCATCTCCCAGGAGGTGACATCAGTATTGAAGCTTTTCAGAGACACGTTTAAGGGGTCTGTAGCTAGCCAGTAAATAGGTAAGAAATGACTATTTTTTAAAACAACAACTAAAGAAATACTAACTTAAAAACGATTCATTATTGCACTTACATTCTCCCTTATTTCTGAACATAATTTTTGTCAACATTGAAACACTTATTCTGTCGCTTTATCAGTTCACCAAAACCTGCAGCATGGACGTTTCTGATGACCTGTCTTAAACATATTTTCACTTCACAGTCAACCCCATCGATGTTAGCGAGCAAAACGTCTCCAAATTTACGTGACAAACACTTCTCACCGTAATAAAAAAGAAAGCATTACCTCATGGGTATGCTTCACGGAAAGTCCTCTTACTCCCTTTTCCCTCAAATAAAAAACACCAGAAAAACAAGCAAAAACTCGTACAACAGCACGCTGTTCTTTGATTTTGCACTGTGTGAGCATGGACGCCATTTTGATGTGACCTGCGTATGTGCACGTGGCGTCTGCTACCTACAATAATCACAAAGCTGGATGTTACTGTCGTCTAATGGTACCTTTAGAAAGTAGAAGGTACATTTTTCAGCTACGCCATATCAGTTTGTGACCTACTTACTGACGAACCCTCGTGTGTGTGTGCGTGTTTTTGCGTGCGTGTGTTTGTGTGTGTGTTTGTGTATGTGTATATGTGCATGTATTTTGCAGAAGTGGTCTACCCATCTGTCTAGGATCTGAACCTTATCTGTTAGCAGTGACCCATCCGCAATGTGAACTGGAGTATTACTAGAGGGCTGCGGGCCGTAGAGAGATTTTAGTGCCTCGTAAAACCGTTTGGTGTCAATACATCTCAATTTCGTCAGCTCTTTTGCTGAGCCAGGAGTCTTGCATTTCTCTAAGCCTGCTCTGGACAGCTTTGCGAGCAGTATTGAAGGCCGCTTTTGCTGATGGAGATGGTGTGTCCCTTTGGTAGTCTCTGTGCACTTCATGTCTTGCATCCAGAAAGCCCTGTATGTCCAGATCGTTCTCGTCAAACCAGTCCTTATGCTTGCGCGTGAGTGGGCCAATGTGTTTAACTTCAGTATTGTAGAGGGTTTTTCTCAAAGATGCCCAGTTTTGTTAGATGACGTTCTTTACAAAACGAAGCTCAGATAGTCTGTCCTCAAGCTCTTCCTTGAAGTCGCCTCTCGTGAGTTCGCATTTCAGCTGAGCAACATTTTAAAGACGGTTTGAGAAACTCACTGAAAAGTTGCCAGATAAACGTCGACACCTGGGAATGTCTTGCGCAAAACATATCTGACTGGAGAAGCGCAGTCAAATCGGGTGTAGCTACCAGCGAGGACCACCGTGTTGTGAAAGACCAGAGCAGACGTGAGACCCGGAAATCAGCCAACAGCGGGAACACCATCACCTTCTACAAACCTCGTGTGCCCGTTATGTAGCAGATGTTTTCGTGTCCGCATTGGCTTGTTCAGCCACATGCGCACCCACCCCTAACATGGAAACATGTGACTAGGATGATGTCGGCGGTTCTCATCGGCGACGATGGACAGCTATTATTATTATATGTATATGACCCGGTCGTCAGCGTAGCTGCGGGTCCCAACTTTGTCTCCATCGGACCCTATCTTGAGTCACGGAAGTCAAGTGGGCGGTAAGCACTTCCCCCGAGACGTCTCGGATGTTGTTGCGTACAGGCAAGGGAGTCTGATCGACGCATTGGAGGTTTTCCCCGCGGTCTCTATTGGCCTCGTTGGTACCAGATTTCTGTTGCTGTGCTCCATCACCATCGTATCGTCGCAACATGTGACCAGCCCATCTATGTGTTGCCTTGTCTGCTTAGATTACCGCATCATTCACAATGGGAATTCGTATGTGTGTGTGTGTGTGTGTGTGTGTGTGTATGTGTTTGTTTATATATATATATATAAGGGCTGTGATGGAAGCTACGTTCTGCAAAGGACATGGGTATATATATATTATAACACACGAGTGCATAAACACGCGCACAACGCCCCCATATACGCAAGCACACACATTCATAAATATATATGCATATAATGTGTACTTTCGCTGAGATCTTCTTATATACCCATAGCTTGAAAAATATGAAGACCCTTCTGATGTTAGTGTTTATAAATGCTGAGGTGTGTACAGATGCGCCATCTTGTTTGCTTACACACATATTGCAGGAAGTACGTGCTTGACCTGCAGTAAATTAGTTGACATTGGGCTGAGATAGTGTACTGCTTCTTAATTGCACGCATTCTGACTGTTATTGTTGTTATTGTTATTGTTATTGTTGTTGTTGTTCGAATCTATTAGTTCTGAGTTGAATTAACTCTTGACATTTCGTTGGTAGCGGGCTGCATCGGCTCATTTTACACTCCGAGGCGTACTTTAGAATGAATAGAGTTAAAATGAATATTAAGGAGCTTGGTTTTCTTCTTGTTGATATTCTGTTCCAATGTGACTGGTTGTTTTATCATCCTGTCAAGTTTCGCTTATATTTGACTATAACTGTGTGATAAAAGTTCCAGATAGTATCAGAAATAATGCTTTCGTAAGAAGGAGTAGGAAGGATAGAGAAAAGGTTTTAATCTGAAATTCACATAGTTCAGGCAGGTTTTAGAAAAGACAGAGGGACCAGGAACTATATATTCAATATGAGGAATATCTACGGAAAATGTAGAGAGTTTAATGTAGACCTGTACACATGTTTAATTGATTATACCAAGGCAATGCAGAGACTGAACAATCTGAAGAAATTATGGCAGAGCATCAGCAAAATGATAAAAGTAAAAGTACTGTGATGGGTATCGAACCCAGCACCTTCAGTTTGTGAGCCGTGCCACTTAACCACTAGGCCACGCCGTCCCCGATGGAAGGTATAGTGCCAGGTAAAAGAGGAAGGGGTAGACCAAGAAGACGATGGCACCAAGATATCCAGGAATGCCTGAGTGTGACTGTGGCGGAGGCTGGAGTTTTGGCAAGAGAACGAGTTTCTTTCAGACAAACTGTGATGGGAGCGACGTTCTATAAAGGACACGCTACATGATGATGAAGATAAAAAGGTGCATGCTAAAAAGGAAGTGAGACTCTCTTCTGTGTAGTGTTCAAGGTGCCAAATGGATTTACTACCCGGGACATGCAGACGTCCGGGGTAAGGAAAGAGCTGATGCAGTGGCAGGACGAGCTGTTGTGAACGAAGCGGTGAGGACGAGAGACAGGGTTGAGTTGATCAGGGCAGTCATGGATACTCTACAGAATGATGAAGAGACAGAAGGAAAATGAATATGAACAAAGGATGATGGATTTGAGAGTGATAGGGGGGGGGGGGTGTGTGGGGGTGAGGGTAGAAAGTATGTCATGTCTGGTAAGATCCGAAGAACACGAAATCAACACATTACACGGACTCTGAGTAGAAAAAAACTTAGCTGACTGCCTGGACGGAACTCGGAGCATTTATTGGAATGTCTCATGTGTGATGATGTTGATTCCTAGAATCAAGATACTATCTATATATCGATCTATCTATCTATCTATTTATCTATCTATCTATCTATCTATCTATCTATCTATCTATCTATCTATCTATCTATCTATCTATCTATCTATCTATCTATATATCTATCTATCTATGTTCTTTGCGCGCCAAATACGATTATTAAGGCATAAACAAATGATCTCCAGTTGGAACGGTGTGACGCCACTATTTTTAGATCTTGTATGCTGCTGAGGCCCATGGTTGAGCCCTCTCGGGTGATTGTTCTTCTGTGTTTTCCTTGGGTCTCCCTCTTTTCCGAACGCCCCTTGGTGTCCATTCGAGTGCTTGCAATGGCAAGCTATTAAGTTTGTTTTCCAGCGCTTTTGTTGTCTTCCATCTTTCACATGCATATGTCAGGACTGATATTATGATTGAGTTGAATAGTCTGAGCTTGGTATGTTTGCTCAGTGTAGTAGATTTCCGTAGCTCCAGCGATGAACTTTGTGCGATGCTCTCGACAGATGGGGTACCCATCTGCCAAGAGAGACTGAGCTAAAATTTGGAGAAAAAAAACCGAGGCAATGAAGTCGAGCCCCCGCTTAGATTTTTTTTAATTTTTTTTTTTTAAAGTAGATTTCCAGATGTTGGTGAGCTGATAAAAGGCCCGCGAGGCCATAACAATTCTAGTGGAAACTTCTATCGTTGCTTCTCCATCTTGTGTCATTCTGTTTCCCAGCAATGTGAAGTGTTGGACATTTTGTAGAAATGTCTCCTGTAGCTTGATATCAACGACTGTGGTTGTAGAAGCCATGACTTTTTGTCTTTGATGCGTTTACTTGAAGTCTGTTCTGGGAATTGGCATATTCTATATTTTCTTGTCTTTTTTTTCATTAGACGATCTAACTCTATTAAGTACCACTAATGAAAAAACTAAAACAAAGATACATTGCTTGTCTGTAATATCACAGGGGTTGTGTTTATGTCGTCATTATGCTACACAGCACTCAACCCGTGACCTGGTCGCTAAATCTAATCAACTGAACAACCAATACATCGTTTATGAAAGAGCTTACATGCGGTCATGCTGTACATGTATCTTTGTTAAATCACTCCACATGATCTGGCTGCTGTCCTCACGCCCCACCAACTTTAGTCGCTTTTAAAAATGACTGTAAAGATCATCTTCTCTTCTTCTTAGCTCAACTGATGCTACGCTTCTAGCTCAGTGACCATCTTTTCCTCTTCTTCTTAGCTCAACTGCTGCTACGCTTCTAACTCAGTGACCATCTTTTCTCCTTCTTCTTCTTAGATCAACTGATGCTACGCTTCTAGCTCAGTGACCATCTTCTCTTCTTCTTCTTAGATCAACTGATGCTACACTTCTAGCTCAGTGACCATCTTCTCTTCTTCTTCTTAGATCAACTGATGCTACACTTCTAGCTCAGTGACCATCTTCTCTTCTTCTTAGATCAACTGATGCTACACTTCTAGCTCAGTGACCATCTTCTCTTCTTCTTCTTAGATCAACTGATGCTACACTTCTAGCTCAGTGACCATCGTCTCTTCTTCTTCTTAGATCAACTGATGCTACACTTCTAGCTCAGTGACCATCGTCTCTTCTTCTTCTTAGATCAACTGATGCTACGCTTCTAGCTCAGTGACCAATTTCTCTTCTTCTTCTTAGATCAACTGATACTACGCTTCTAGCTCAGTGACCATCTTCTCTTCTTCTTCTTAGATCAACTGATGCTACGCTTCTAGCTCAGTGACCATCTTCTCTTCTTCTTCTTAGATCAACTGATGCTACACTTCTAGCTCAGTGACCATCTTCTATTCTTCTTCTTAGATCAACTGATAATATGCTTCTAGCTCAGTCAGGTTCATGAAAGAGACTGTGTTTCAGGTCTTCGCCGGTCTTCCATAGCTTTTATGGAATAGTCGCTCCATTGGGCTGAAAATGCCTCTCTTTGGTCTGTATAAGAGGGGCAGTCCTGCAGGATATGTTCTGATGTCTTCCTGGGTGCTCAGCATTTGCACGTGGTGGTATGTCTAAGACCAATTCTGTGGAGGTGGGTCTTGAGTCTGAAATGTTCCGTTCTGAGTCTGAAGACCTATGTCTGCCTAAGGATCCAAGGTTCTTTGCTCTTTGAATACCTCAATGATTATACTCCGCTGTGCCCTTCCATTGTCTACTTTAGATAGGCCGTCTCTTAAAGAAAACTAATTGAAACGTCACATTCCACCGCCGACTAAATGACCGAACTCATATTGTGCCGAAGTTTATAATCAATCCATGCTCCAGACAGATAAATCAAACAAATTCACGTTACAAAACACACAAAAATCACCGTTTAGACTGATCCTTTCACAGAATCCTGCACTGAAACAAACTACATACCCATCTTTGTTTCCTGAAACGCTATTATAGATGCACTGATAGTTGACACATGCAAGTTCGTTATTTAATCAGTCGTGGAATGTAACGTTCCCAAGCAATTTCTCAGTGAGCCAGAAGGCCTGTATCTACAGTATTCTGTGGCCCATCTATAGCAGTTTGTGTTCTGTGTGATCACATTATTTCATGCCACAAATAGAGCACTCCTCGATAGAAGAGTTCTGTTTTGTTCTGTTGCTAAGAATCGAAACAACTGCATTTCGTCAAGCCCATAGGTGCCAACTGAAGGGCTAAGGTTGTGCATACTGATTGTCCCTGCAGTTCGTTGGTTAAACACAGTTCTATTACGTTCTCATTTCCGTTATAATTCGCTATCAGAGATCTACATTCTGTATTTGCTGATTTATCTGTTGCGGTGTCGTCATCTAACAGACGGTCATTGGTAAACTTCAAAATGGCACTCATATCCATATATAGTGTACCCGTTGGAACTGAGACAAAAGTCCGGTCAGGCACAACATACTGACTAGGACGTCGTTACAGGATCAGGCCCAACCTACTGACCAGGATGTCGTATCAGGGTCAGGCACAACCTACTGACCAGGACGTCGTGTCAGGGTCAGGCACAACATACTGACCAGGACTTCGTGTCAGGGTCAGGCACAATACACTGACCAAGACCACTATCTCTTTTTCATGTAGCATTAATGGAAACAGACTGTTTTCAATGCAGTCTTGCTGACGAGATGTGGATCGACGTGATCCCCGTAGTAGTGAACGTCACGCAGATGAAGCCAAGCATAGCTTAGAGGACCGCGGTTCACGTTCATCAGCACGCACAGGATGTGAGTAAAGCTAATAAAACCCGCTAATTGATATTCCTTTTAGGACGCACAAAAAAGAGTAAATTTACTCTTTGTAGGCATTAAACAACAACATTAGTGTGCCCATAATTGGTGCCGTGAAGCCAGGATGTCAGCTCTTGTGTTGCCCTGAACCCCAGAACGACAATAACAGTAGATCCACACTCCAGGTTTGAACCCTAAACAGCTGTCACCCACTCATTCCTTAACCACCCGTTCTTTACCTACCGAAGCAAGGATCTGGAGTCTGAGGCTATAACTGCCCATGTTAAATAGGTCCCGAATAGCCATATCGGACTTGCAGCCACTGCTTTCCCCCCTCCCTTTTCGTACTGGGGGCTGATGTACTGTATGAACCGTTCTGCTCAGCGTCAATCAGCTCTCTCAATATAACTGAGTAAAAGAGTGGTATGTAAGAAAACTAATACTTATATGCTGCCTCATCTATATGCGAGTTTTCACTTGCGGATGCGGATCATATCCAATGATCACAACCCTTAAAGTCCAGCTCCAATCCTCGGAAATGAGATATCTAATGAAGGTGGTTCAAGTATCAAGAAGGGATGGGACGATGAGGCTAACGTCTGGTCAGACAAAACACAATGATCAGACAATGTTAGCGAGGGTCAGGAGAAATATACTGGCCAAGACCATCACCTGACCTCCTCGTTGGTCGTCCTGGAAACGGGATGTTGTTGATAACAACAGTCTGGCTAACAAGGTGAGGTAAGACGTGATCCCTGCAGTAGTGAGTGACACGCAGATGAAGCCAAGCATTGCACAACCGCCCGGAGGACCCCAGTCCACTTTATCATAGACAGTACAGGGAATATAATAAGTGAGAATAGGGAGGCAGCTAATCTGCTCAATCAGTACTTTGGCACAGTCTTCACAAAGGAGGACTGCTCCAAGATCCCAGAGCCTATAGATATTTTTCAAAGAGACATGGATACAGCGGGGTTAAGATCAATCTGTATTACAGAGGAAATGGTTTTTAAAAAATTGGAGGGGTTGAAAGTGAATAAATGTCCAGATCAAGATGGTATTCATCCAAAATTGATGTATGAAATTAGAGACCAACTAGCAAAACCATTGGCTATATTATGTTCTCAATCACTTACAAAAGGGATTGTTCCACAGGATTGGAAAGATGCAGGAGTGATCCCCTTATTCAAAAAAGGCAAAAAATCAGATCCAGCAAATTATAGACCAGTGAGTTTAACGAGCATAGTCTGTAAATTGTTAGAGTCAATAATCAAAGAAAACATTGTAATGCATTTAGACAAATTGAATCTAATTAGAAATAGTCAGCGTGGGTTTACTAGAGGGAGATCATGCTTAACAAATCTATTAGAATTCATGGAGGAGGTTACTAAAATCATAGATAAAGGGGAGCCAGTGGATGTTATTTATCTAGACTTTGCAAAGGCCTTTGATAGAGTACCTCATTAAAGATTATTTGGAAAGTTAAAATCACATGGAATAGGTGTGGAAGTTGCCAAATGGATTGAAAATTGGTTAATGGGAAGAAGGCAGAGGGTGGGCATAAATAAGGAGTACTCTGAGTGGAGTGAAGTGAAAAGTGGTGTGCCACAGGGCTCGGTTTTGGAACCAATTTTGTTCTTGATATATATAAATGATTTGGACATTGATATGAGATCCATGATTGCAAAGTGTGCTGATGACACAAAACTATGCAGTAGTGTCTCATCTAAAGCGGAAGTGGATATATTGATGTCGGATTTAGATAAAATTCGAGAATGGTCTGTAATCTGTCAAATGGAGTTTAATGTAGATAAATGTACAGTCATCCACATGGGTAGATCCAATATGGAACATAATTACAGAATGGGAGAAAACAATATTAGAAAGATAGATAAGGAAAGGGACCTAGGGGTTATAATAGATCATACAGGAAAGGTGAGTGAGCAAGTTAAGGTAGCAGTGAAAAAGGCAAATGCAATGTTAGGTATGATAAAAAGAAATATTAAACTTAGGAGCAAGGAAGTGATCGTCAAACTGTATAAAGCTTTAGTTAGACCTAGATTGGAGTACTGTGTACAGGTGTGGAGTCCTTATCATAGAGGTGACATAAACATGCTAGAAAGAATTCAAAAAAGAGCGACAAAGATGATAGTGGGATTCCAGAATTACAGTTATGAGGAACGACTCAGAAAATCCGGCCTACAGTGTCTCGAAGAGAGAAGAATTCGTGCTGACTTAATACAGGTTTATAAGATGATCAGAGGAATCGATACATTAGACTATAACAAGTTTTTTTTTAAAATACAGCCACCTACAATAACACAAGGGCATAGCTACAAGCTGACTAAAGAGAGGTCCAGGTTAGATATTAGGAAATATTTTTTTAGTCAGAGAGTGGTGTCTGCTTGGAATGCATTGCCAGGGGAGGTAGTGGAGGCAGGGACAGTTAATGCATTTAAGAATAAACTGGATGCGCATAGCTTTTAGAGCAAGGTGATTTACATGTAACTGGTTGTATACAGATTCTGCAGGGTCTTCTAAACCAGTATAAAGACGTTAAGTTAAGTTAAGTTATCAGCACGCACGGCATATCAGAAAACTACTGCAATCTGTCACAAGTTCCGTCCTTTTCAAGGCGCACAAAACGGTTACCAACCCATTGTGGGCATTAGGAACCAATCAACCAACCAACCATCAAGAAGAGACAGGCCTCATTCAGAATTTACGAAGCGGTCTAGAAATCCACCCCTTGCAGACGCAAGTTAGAGCAATCTCAACTTCGGTGGTTTGGCCACATCTGCAGACTGAAAGACGATCGACTAGCACGGATGTTTGCACACCAGGTACAGAGCACAAGACTCAAATCCAGACATAAATACAGCCCATGCAGATAAACCCTGAAAGTCGTCGTTTCGAGAGATGGCACGAATTGATGCAAGCCCCAGAGATGGAATTTCGGGCGGAACCTGCCCCCGGACATCATCTACCATACACAACATGGAAGTCGCCGAACAGACTCCGAACTGGTGTATCATGGTGCAAGAGGAAAATGGGACATCATCTACCATACACAACATGGAAGTCGCTGACCAGACTCCGAACTGGTGTATCACGGTGCAAAGGGAATATGAAACGATGGGGATACACAGATGATGACACGTGTGGCTGTGGCGCAATACAGGAACCAGATCACCTGATGAGTCCATGCCCCATAACGTCCTTATGTTCGCTAGGATGATAAAATAAGACAGTCAGTAAGAAACTGAGGACAAGACAGCAACCAGGTCAAGAGGAAGGTGGCTGGTATAATTATATAGGCAGACCTATACACTCCATGGTAGAAGGATTTGTTCCTGGAAGACGTCAAATTGAGTGAGAAGGAATCCAAGATTAGCGGTAGAGGAAGTATAAGATGAAAAGAGGAGGAAGAAAAGAGGAGTAGAATGAAGTAGGAGAAGAAGAAGAAGAATTTAAGGACGAAGAAGAAGAAGAAGAAGAAAGAAGAGAAATAAGGACACAGAGAAGAGGATGAATAATAAAAGAAAAAGATGAATAAAAAAACAACAACGAGAAGATAAAGAAAAGAAAAAGAAGATGAAAAAAAGGAAGAAGAAAGAATAAGAGAGTAGAATAAGAAGAAGGAAATAGAAGAAGAAAAAGAGGAAGAAGATGGGGAGAAGAAGACGGAGAGAAGAAAAAGGACAGAAGAAGGACAGAAGACGAAGAAGAAGGAGAAGAATAAAAAGAAGGAGAAGCAAAAAAGAAGAAAATGAAAAAGAGAGAAGAAGAAGAATAAGTAGAGGAAGAAGAAGAAGAAGAAGAAGAAGAGGAAGAAAAAGAAGAAGAAGAAGACGGTGAATGTGCACATGATGTTTACCAAGACGGGTTATCCCAGAAATCAAGGTCATACCAGATTAATTTCTCATCATGAGACTTCTCACATGTTCATTATCCAGGATGTAAATTACAAAACTTAAAAGTCGCAGTTTGAATAACACCCAAACTTAAAGATGTCATTCCCAGGCACACTATCTCGGGAGAATGACAACCGAAATTAAGTGAATAGACTCTAGTAGAGGAGACTTAACTTCTGGTCAAGCAAAACATACTGATCGGACAATGTTTGTCAGAGTCAGGTAAAACATACTGATCGGACAATGTTTGTCAGGGTCAGGTAAAACATACTGATCGGACAATATTTGTCAGGGTCAGGTAAAATATACTGATCGGACAATGTTAGTCAGGTCAGGCAAAACATACTGATCGGACAATGTTTGTCAGGGTCAGGTAAAATATACTGATCGGACAATGTTAGTCAGGATCAGGTAAAGCATACTGATCGGACAATTTTAGTCAGTATCAGGCAAAACATACTGATCGGAAAATGTTTGTCAGGATCAGGCAAAACATACTGATCGGACAATTTTATTCAGGATCAGGCTAAACATACTGATCGGACAATTTTAGTTGGGGTCAGGTAAAATATACTGAACGGACAATGTTTTTCAGGGTCAGGTAAAACATACTGATCCATCTACGTCTTGGTCAGAATCTGCCTCGCCTACCTGGAACTGCCTTTTCCAGTCCATCAATGGGCGTAATGTTGCCGAAAAACCTCAGTCCGTGAGAAATAATGTGGTTTATATGCCAGTTCTCTTCGACACTCAGAGGTTGCAGTGTGGCTTTATTTGTTAGTTTCTCTACCGTAGGAATTTGAGGATTCTTCTCTAGCATTTTGTCTCGAAAGCTCCGATCATGTTTCTTAATATGTGTAGGATGGTCCATGTCTCGCATCCGTAAATTGCCAACGAGAATATCCGTGTTCTGTGGATCTTCAATTTTAATTCTTTAACAAAATCATAGAAACTGCAAAAGGCTTTAGGAAGGATTTTTGGCAAAAAAGGAAGAAGATGGCCGTGTTAGAAAGGCTGCGCTCTCGACTCGCGCCGGTGTTTGTGTGGTTTTCTGCAGTTTTCTAGTGCATTTTGGATCGTAGCTCACAACTCTTTCACCAGGTGGTATCAAGGACTATATTCTGTGGAATTCGTGTGATTTTGATTGGTTATCCTGTGTTTTTGTACTGCATTTCATGCCTGGCTTAAACTAGTCCAAGATGACGTTCAACGTTCCGCTTGACTGCACTCCAGAATTCAGTCCAGGTTATTACTACTCAAGGGCGTTCCTGCACGGACTGAAGCCGCCTTCATCTTGCACCCCTTCACCGGAGGTTATACGATGCCTCGCCCAACCTCGTATTCTCAGCACAGCAAGGGTCACGCTAACCAGAGGGGGGACAAGAGCTCAGAGGTCTCAGGGGCGGAAAGCGAGGAAACAGGGAGACAAGCACGGAAGGACAAGGAAGGCCAGACACAACACTCCTCGCTACCCTCATCCCAAGGCATCGGAGTACACGACTCCACCTGGGAAGTCCGTATGGATTTCGGTCGAGACACTATTCACGAACACGCCTCAGCAGTTGGACATGGTAGTGGTCGTTCGACGGAACGGGCTTTTGACGCCTAAGCGAACATTATTATTATTATTAAGAATTTACTCTGAAGAACCGCTAAATTGAATATACTAATCTGGCAAAGATGGGGCCGTAACTGGCTGCGAGTCTACATTTCTCTACTGTTTTGGATCATTACGGATGCCGCCAGACCACGGATTTGCCTGGAATTCACACTAGTCGACGACTTACACTTGTGTTCACGGATACGTGGAATTGTTTTCCGTCTGGACTTGTTATTTCGTTCTTTTTTGTGATTTCTTCCATCCGTTTATCCTGGTCTGGACGCCGGCTGAATGGCGCTACGCTTAAACTAGTTATACCTGTGTCGTATCTCACGGGTTAGTTCTGCCGGTTTACCTTCACGAATTTGGCGTGTGGGAATTTTAGATGCTACTATGATGAACTGAATACAGCTGGGAGAGATGCCAGACTCACTCACACGCTGAGTGTTGTCCATACGACCTCTTGTGGTTATCGATCGAAAAGGCACGACAAACTGCGTTAGATGCCTTCCCACCTTTCTACCCTGCGGGTTACATGTTTACGGAAAGGCTTCGGTGGTAACCCTGAGGCAAAATCTGCATCCTATGCTTTCTCCAGTCGTCTCGATGAATGTCTTGCCACTGGCAAAAGGTAGCTTGGGCTCTGTGAGTGAGGTTGACAAAAGGCGCAGTTTCTTCCTCACTTTAATCCAAATCTCCGCGCAAGTCACCCATTTCAGCGGACACAGCAAGAGATACGACTGTCCACACGGCTGAACAAAGAGAGTGGTCTTCATCACTTGTGATGGACAAACTATCAATGATTCTGTTCTGTTTCTAAGAATCGACGTCACTGCACTGCGGGCATACCCTTAGGTGCTCAGTTAATATACGTCTTCTTCTTCAGTCCTCCAGCTCTTATCTTGCGATGTCGCAGAGAGGAAGTATGCGAGACTTATGGTTTGCGCCAGGCGGGAGACTTGTGCTGCCAACATGTTGAACTTTTGGAGTGTTTCTTCGACCCCCTCAATCCATCATCACCGAGGTCGACCTCTTGTTCGTGGTCCTGAAACCTCTAGGTACGAGAAGGCTTCAAATGAAAACCTTAAAAGTAGGATATAATTTTTTTTTAAACATGTCTTTGTGTTGTAACTTGTTAATTGTCGTTGCCAAGGATGTCAAGAGTGTCCTGCAGGTGCCATCATGGTGCAGACGAATAACATTACGTCTTAATTGCAGTTAAAAGACGGTCGCCACACTACTGATATGCACCAAAGATGGCCGTTCCACTACTGACATACACCAAAGAGTAGCAGAGAAGGGGTGAAACCTATAGAAATTCATCGGCAAATGAAGGTCCAGTACGGTGACGCATCCCTGTCTCTCACAGCCAATCGGTGATTGTCCTTTACTAGGCGGTGAACGGATCTAATCGACTTTGGGGTCAGTACTAGGTATGTCTGACCCCGTCGGGAACAGTCTGTCACAGAACTCACGCTGTGTTGAAACTTCCTACTCCACTCATACACTTGCTGGAGTGTCATGCATGAATCACTGTACTGGACCGTCATTCGCCAATGAATGTTTATAGTTTTCACCCCATTGCTGCTCGAAAAACGGATAACAGAACGCTGCTCATCTTTGGTGCATGTTAATAGTGTGGCGGCCATCCTGTAACTGCAATTATGACGTTTTGTTGTTCGTCTGCACCGTTATGGCACGGGCAGGACACTCTTGACATCCTTAGCAACTATATTAACAAGTTACAATAACAACGGCATGGTTTCTGTAATTTCTATCTCACTTTTAAGGTCTTCAATTGAATCACCCTAGTAGTATGACCTCGCTGCAGGTTGATCATACTGCATCCTTGTCAAATGTTAAAACCACTTTATTTTATGTTTCATCGTAGTAATTAACCAAAATAGTCACTTCTAAATTCCTCAGCGTGATGTTGTGCACAGGCTATCCTGCCACGCTTCGTACCAAGCGCAACTCCCAGGTCCTCGACCATACGCTTGTGTATCTGTAATATGGCCAAAGTATGATACTGATAACATAAAGTATGGACTATCAACGTGTTTATCAGCGTTTGTCTCGTGAACATATTGACACTTGGACGTGTCAGTATCAGTGACAGCTGCTACCGTACGTTGTTTGTCTTTTGAATTATATTTTCTATCTCATTTGTCCAGTCTCCAGTCGTCAGAAAAGACACTTTCCAGGTACGTAAATTCCCGTACCTGCTTCCGGGTTTTACCGTCAGTGTGGAAACTTGCGGTGTGTCGACTGACGTTTGATTACTATGGTTTACGTCTAATTACAGTTGATCTTCACGTCACACTCTAGATAGGTTGAGTCGAGACACGTGAGGTGTTGATGTAAATCGATGTTTAAAGAAGGACGTGAGTTAATGAAAGATCTTCCGAGACCAGGTCAGGCGCATATTGTTGCTTTAACTCACGTCCGAGACCAGGTCAGGCGCATATTGTTGCTTTAACTCACGTCCTTCTTTAAACATCGTTGTCCAGTTCTTCACTGTTGTCTTCGACACACTTTTGTCACCATACACTGCCTGCATTCTACGACGAATGTCAACTGGTCGACATTCTTCAGCTGTTAGAAACCGAATCACTGCTCGCTGATCAACTCTGGACGGATTCCGGATAACATCACCACACAAACACCAACGCACACCCTCCCCCCCCCCCCCCCCCCCACCCCACCCCACCCCCATGTTTTCAACGGTCTGATGCGGAAACTATGAGTCGAAGGATAATTACACTTTGCAAACTTGACGGTTATTATGTACTGTTTACACCAGAAGTGATGTCATCATGCGCATCGTATGTTGATTCACTTGTTGCAGTTTGTCCCGGCTTCATTTGAACACGGCTCTTACATATGCAGCCCAAAATAGCAGTCAATTTCGATTTAAGGCGGGGTTCTTCTGTTTGTTAGAGAAGCTGTGAAAATGTGAAAAACGTTATGTGAAGGGGTAGAGGTTTAAGTGGGTAGCCAAAGGTTTGTAGTATATAACGTTATAAATTCCCGCTAAGTATTACAAATATGGTGATAACACATATGTCGTAAATGTACGTGAGGTTGTCTCAGGACGCCGCCTAGCGGGAAATACCGTTCATAGTTTATTCTGTAAACGTTGAGAGTGTAGGTATGGTGACATTGAGGTTAGAGAGATTGGTTTCTACAGTAAAGGCACCTGATTTAATCTCACGATTCAGTATACCCAGTTGTAAATTGGTGCATGACTTAATGTTAGGAAGAGGAGGCAGTGAGGAAGTGTCATTCCACCTCAAAACACCTGATGATGCAGTCTCTAATACTACATCCCCGCCGGCAGTATCCTCTAATGGATCACCTTTCCCTTTCTTTAGAAGTAGACATAAGGCCTTTTTCTTCTTCGGCGTTCGTACTGAAACGGACGTTGGGACGTAGCTTACAGCGAGGCTGCGCTTTCTGCGCTTTTCGGCCCGATACCGCTGATTTCAGCTGGCTTTTTTGTGGACGGGGTTTGCCTCGCCAAAACGATCCCTTGGCCACATTACACTAGTGACTAGTGCAGCCTGCTTTCAGGGCAGCCACGGGGATGTGAAATAAGGTCTTTGTCAGCTATGGGTCGCTGACCCTGATGAAAGTAGCCAGCTATTAGTCACTGGCTACTGCCAGCTCATGCACTGCTACATCTTGACCCCGACTAGGTTCAGCCACATAGCCGGGTTGAGTTAGTTGCTCATCGCAAGTGATAATGTGGACACCATCAGCCAGTTTTCTCTTGCTAATGTAACTTGCGCAGTTTTTGGATTATAGTGAGGAAGAAACTGCGCTGGCCATCAATATCAATCTCTAGTTCCGATCTACCGTGTACCAGTGGCAAGACGACTGAAGGTAACTCGGGATACAGGCACTCTGGTCCCACCTCGCTTGAGAACAGGGATCTTTTGAAACTTACGGGATTCGACATTTCGTTTTCTATCATTTCATGAGAAGTGGAGAAGTACCATACATTGTTGTTGTTGTTGTTTAGTGCCCATAATGAGTCGGTTTACTCTTGTGTGCGCCCTGAAAAAGACGTTCAGGGTTGGTGGGTTGTGATTGCTTTCCTCACATCCCGAGCATACTGATGAAGGTGGATCGTGATCCTCCAGGTGATTGTGATATGCTTGGCTTCGTCCGCTTGGCGCTCACTACTAGGGGGCTCACATCGACCCACATCTCGTCAGTCAGGCTGCTTTGAAAACTGTTTCCAGGAAACGCTACATGGAAGAGAGGTTGTGGTCTTGGTGAGTGTTTTGACCCTGATGCGACGACCTGGTCAGTATTTTGGGCCTGACTAGCGTCTCAGTTACCCACCATGAATTGGAAAGTCTTCTATCATTCTTCCTAATAATCAGCTTTACCTGAGCGATCAGCTCTCATAGAGTTTATATTAGTAGAGCAGAGGCGTCCTGTGGCCTTCCTTCCCATCCCTGTCAGAAGTCACGTAGGTGTGTGGTTCGTAAAAGGGTTTGTAGTTACGTAGCTTTCCCTCCGCCGATGTCCTTGTCAAAACTAACTTAACTTAACGTCTTTATACTGGTTTAGAAGACTCTGCAGTCTGTATACAACCAGTTTCATTTACATCACATTGCTCTAAAAGCTATGCGCATCCAATTTATTCTTAAATGCATTAACTGTCTCTGCCTCCATTATCTCCCATGGCAATGCATTCCAAGCATTCACCACTCTCTGACTAAAAATATATTTCCTAATATCTAATCTGGACATCTCTTTAGTCAACTTGTAGCTATGTCCTCTTGTTCTTGTGGGTGGCTGTATTTTTTTAAAAACTTGTTAAAGTCTAATTTATAGTTCCTCTGATCATCTTATAAACCTGTATTAAGTCACCACGAATTCTTCTCTCTTCTAGACACGGTAGGCCGATTTTTCTGAGTCTTTCCTGATAACTGTAATTCTGAAATCCCACTATCAGCTTTGTTTCATAAGATCGTACCACCTGGTGCGCTAGTATCACCGACGGTGCTCAGATCGCAGAGAGTTTAGACATCACGAAGACTCAGTTGAAGCGTGCTGCCCGCAAATGCAGCACGCACGATGTTTCCACCATCACCTCCTCACACGCGTGGCCTGAATGTGGCAGGATATGCTGTTCCAGGATTAGTCTTTACGGCCAGCAGAGAACACATTTCGCTGCAATAGTCTGATGTTGTCGCCATCGTCGGTTGCCACGGGCAACTATTATAATTAGCTTTCCCTCCGCTTAAGCCGTTGAGTGCCATGGAGAGCTCAAATCAGAGTCAAGTGCGTCGAGTCGGTCATTCTCAGCCCTCATCGATGCAGGATTGCTCTTGTGGTATATATCATCTGCCGTGAGGTCTCCCTCGTACCATGTAAGCAGATCTTCTCCCGTTACAAGCCATCAGTAGTAGTTAATCAAGGCACATTCTTACGAGATGATTGGAAGTGCTCTCAGCACAATTGTTGCATGGCACAGGCTCTCACGACATACTTTCAGTATCGCAGGTGTCCTATTCACGCTTCTATCACACCCACAACCTTCCACGAAGTCACTCAGGTGATACACAGAAAATATTACAGTCTAAGCAGGATGTAGGTCATTATTTATAAAGTTACCAGGCCCTAGTATGTGCTTCGTAAATGAGGAAATTTACTCTATCTCTTATTTCTGCTATCCATCTTTTACGTGGTCGGCCCTTGGCTTTGTATACATTCTATGTGATGTGTATAGCATTGCTTTCTAAGGAATACTATCTAGTGTTCGATGTGTCACGTGGCTGAACTATTTGGTTTGTTATCTCTTGATGAGGTCTAGCGCTGTTGTTGTACATACTTGTCTCCCAATATCTTCGTTTCTGATTCTATTCATTCTTGTTATTCCAAGAATTATGTGCAGGCATTTCATCTCTATTGTTACGATGTTTCTTGTACCTTTGTTTGTTAATGTTCAATTCTGGAACTGATAGCACAATGTGGGTTTGAATATTGTGTTCTATGGCTTTATTTGTGTATGGAGTAGCAGCTGCGGGACAATATTGCTCTGCTGTTTTAGTTCATTATGGATGCCACCAGACCATGGATTTTGCCTTAATTCACACTAGTCGACGACTTACGTTTGTGTTCACGGAAAAGTGTTGTTGTTTTCCATTTGGATTGGTTAATTATTCGTTCGTTTTTTGGGGGATTTCTTCTCTCTGATTATCCTGGTCTGGACATCGGCTATATGAATAGCACTACGCATAAGCCTGTGTCGTAGTTTCACGGTCTAATGCACACGACTGAACTTCGCGAGATTGGCGCCTTTAGGCCTAGCTTCAAACAGTATCAGTGTGTGGAATTTAAAAACGGATATAATGGACTTGAACACTTCGCCCAGGAGAGATTCCCAACTTGTTCACACGCTGAGTGACGTTCCTACGGTTATGGAAAAGGCACGACACGCAACGTTAGATGGTATTCCCCTCCGCTGCCTTGCAGGGTGCATGTTTACGGAAAAGGCTTCGGGAGTAAACCCTGAAAAAATATCTGCATCCTGTGCTATCTACAGTTGTCTTTATAAATAGCTGGCCACTGGTAGCTTAGAACCAGAGAGTGGGTTTGACAAAAGGCGCAGCTGCTCTCTCACTTTAATCCAAATCACCGCGCAGGTCATCCATTTCAGCAGACACAGCAAGAGAGAACGCTGTTAACGTGGCTGAACAAAGCAAGTGGTCTTCATCACTTGTGATGAACGAACATCATTTGTATCCATTGTCACGTGCTTACATATCGGGGATATTTGCCCAATGATTTCACTTGCTTTATTACATCTGTTTTGGATTTCGGTGTCGTCTTTGCCATCTGCTGAGATTATGTTACCCAGGTGCGTGAAATGTTTCACCTTGTTTCCCCTTCTTTTTACTCTGTAAATCTATTTGGTTAGCACTTAGAATCTACGTCCAATGCGTTCCATTGTGTCTTCTTTATCTTCTTCATTTCGACGGTCGATCTTAAAAGGACGTTGTTCTGCTGTGTCGTAGTTTACAGCGATGATCTGATATATTTGCCTTGCACACATCTGATTCCAGCACATTTTTTTAATTTGGGGTGGGGGGGTGGGGGGTAGGGGAAGGTTAAAACGTTTGCCTTTCTACTGGAATCTACCTTTCAACATAGGATTGCTGTCTAAAAAAAACAAATTTCGTCCTACGATGGATTCCGGCCCACGGTGCTCGCAAAAGCCGGAAGTGGCAGCAAGCAGATTCCCAATTCACAGAGCTATAAAGAAGCAAAGAAATTCATCAAACGATCCATGAGGACAGAATGGAGAGAACAGCACAAGAATACAAGCCAGAAAATAACAGCATAGACAAACGTGGCAGAGATGGGCGGACAAAGATACTCAGAACGGGACACTGTATACTCAAGGCCCACCTCTACAGAATGGGTCTCAAAGACACTGCCACGTGCGAGTGTGGAGCACCCAAGCAAACACCAGAACATAGTCTGCAAGAATGCCCTTCCTATGCAGACTAAAGAGAGGCAGTCTGGCCTGAGGGAGCGACCATGCTCGAAAAGCTGTGGGGGACCGGCGAAGACGTGAAACGCACAGCCTCGTTCATGGACCTCACCGGACTAGAAGCAGAGCATCAGTTGATCGATCAAGAAGAGAACTGGGATCCCCATTCTCTTAGCCAGATGACGCTAGTGCAGCCTGATTCTAGAGCCGCCGCTTTGAGGCGGAATATCGTTTCGGTCAGATCTGCTTCGCTGACCTTGATGCAAGCAGCCAGCTGTGAATTACTGACCCTGACACAAGCAGCCAGCTGTAAATCACTGACCAACACACAAGCAGCCAGCTGTGAATTACCAACCCTGACACAAGCAGCCAGCTGTGAGTCACTGACCAACACACAAGCAGCCAGCTGTGAATCACTGACCCTGACACAATCAGCCACCTGTGAGTCACTGACCCTGACACAAGCAGCCAGCTGTGAATCACTAACCAACACACAAGCAGCCAGCTGTGAATCACTGACCCTGACACAAGCAGCCAGCTGTGAGTCACTGACCAACACACAAGCAGCCAGCTGTGAATCACTGACCCTGACAGAAGCAGCCAGCTGTGAGTCACTGACCAACACACAAGCAGCCAGCTGTGAATCACTGGCCCTGACACAAGCAGCCAGCTGTGAGTCACTGACCCTGACACAAGCAGCCAGCTGTGAGTCACTGACCCTGACACAAGCAGCCAGCTGTAAATCACTGACTACACACAAGCAGCCAGCTGTGAATCACCAACCCTGACACAAGCAGCCAGCTGTGAGTCACTGACCAACACACAAGCAGCCAGCTGTGAATCACTGACCCTGACACAAGCAGCCAGCTGTGAGTCACTGACCCTGACACAAGCAGCCAGCTGTGAATCACTGACCAACACACAAGCAGCCAGCTGTGAATCACTGACCCTGACAGAAGCAGCCAGCTGTGAGTCACTGACCAACACACAAGCAGCCAGCTGTGAATCACTGGCCCTGACACAAGCAGCCAGCTGTGAGTCACTGACCCTGACACAAGCAGCCAGCTGTGAGTCACTGACCAACACACAAGCAGCTAGCTGTGAGTCACTGACGTTGACACAAGCAGCCAGCTGTGAGTCACTGACCCTGACACAAGCAGCCAGCTGTGAGTCACTGACTCTGACACAAGGAGCTAGCTGTGAGTCACTGACCCTGACACAAGCAGCCAGCTGTTAGTCACTGGCCCTGACACAAGCAGCCCAAAATGAAGGTCTGGTCAAGGGGAAAAAGAAAGACCACGTGACAGATGGGAATGTTTAAATAACACTGACTTCCAACATTCAACCCAGTTTGAATTTATAGATGGAACTTCATATCCCCTTGACGCTTAGCAGCACAAGTCAATGGAGAAGTAAACCTAGACACGACGTGAACGCACTTCTTCTTATTCGTCGTCACCCGTGCTCTAGCTCCCCCTGCCACCTCTTGAAAAGGAGTTTGCAAGTAGCAGGATTCAGTCGGGAGAACAGAATAATTTGTGTATTAGTTTACAGCTTGACTGCGATATTTGCACTTTTTGGTCCGACACATCTACTTTAGCATGACATTTATGAGTACCGGGTTAGTCTTTCCTCTTCGATCTCCTCTCCTTAGCCAGTCGGCTCTCTTGCAGCCTGTTATCCAGGATTACCACGTGGCGGTGGAGACGGGTATTGGTAGCTTTGGGTAGCTGGTGCTGGACCTAGCAGTGAGCTTTATGTAGCTGGTGCTGGACCTAGCAGTCAGCTTTAGGTAGCTCGTGCTGGACCTAGCAGTCAGCTTTGGGTAGCTGGTGCTGGACCTAGCAGTCAGCTTTAGGTAGCTCGTGCTGGAACTAGCAGTCAGCTTTGGGTAGCTGGTGCTGAACCTAGCAGTCAGCTTTGGGTAGCTGGTGCTGAACCTAGCAGTTAGCTGTGGGTAGCTGGTGCTGAACCTAGCAGTTAGCTGTGGGTAGCTGGTGCTGAACCTAGCAGTTAGCTGTGGGTAGCTGGTGCTGAACCTAGCAGTCAGCTTTGGGTAGCTGGTGCTGAACCTAGCAGTCAGCTTTGGGTAGCTGGTGCTGAACCTAGCAGTCAGCTTTGGGTAGCTGGTGCTGGACCTAGCAGTCAGCTTTATGTAGCTGGTGCTGGACCTAGCAGTCAGCTTTGGGTAGCTGGTGCTGAACCTAGCAGTCAGCTTTGGGTAGCTGGTGCTGAACCTAGCAGTCAGCTTTATGTAGCTGGTGCTGAACCTAGCAGTCAGCTTTGGGTAGCTGGTGCTGAACCTAGCAGTCAGCTTTGGGTAGCTGGTGCTGAACCTAGCAGTCAGCTTTGGGTAGCTGGTGCTGAACCTAGCAGTCAGCTTTGGGTAGCTGGTGCTGGACCTAGCAGTCAGCTTTAGGTAGCTGGTGCTGGACCTAGCAGTCAGCTTTAGGTAGCTGGTGCTGGACCTAGCAGTCAGCTTTAGGTAGCTGGTGCTGGACCTAGCAGTCAGCTTTAGGTAGCTGGTGCTGGACCTAGCAGTCAGCTTTAGGTTGATGAAGATATGTCTGGGTGTTCTATATAGCAGCAATAACCTGCTTTGATTGTGGTTTTAAATGCAGATCCATCAGTAAATACATTGTTGTTGTTGAATGCCCATAATGAGTAGGTTTACACTTTTGTGCGCCATGAAAAGGACGTTATGTGGCGGGTTGCAGTAGCTTTCCTCACATCCCGAGCGTGCTGATGAAGGTGGGCTGGGGTCTTCAAAGCGGTTGTGCTTATCTTAGCTTCATCTACGTGTAATTCACTACTACGAGGAATAGGCCGATCCCTACCTCGTTAGCCAGGCTTCTATGAAGAACAGCATGTTTACAGGGAGAAAGTCTAGGTTGAGTTCTTGGTCAGTATATTTTGCCCAACCCGTGTTATAACATGTCTGATCAGTATATTTTGCCTAACCCTGCCTAACGTGGCTGATCAGATAGTTTTGCCTAAACCCTGTCAAACAATGCTGATCAGTATATTTTGCCTAACCCTGTCTAACATGGCTGATCAGTATGTTTTGCCTGACCAAACGTAACTCTTTCGCCCCATTAGTAAATACATGTATCCATTCATCAGTATACAGCCATCAATAGTTCTCTGAGCTGCCTGCGTGAGAGCATTTTATTCTCTTGTTCTATTATTTTAATCTGTTAATGTTGTCAGTATTTCTGGTGTTTTAAGGAATGCTTGGGGTGGTAAATCTTTAACTACTCTATGTGGCCCTTGTCTTACTTCTGTGAAGTGCTTTTGGTGTCACTAACATGGCCACACAAAAAGACACAACGGTCTTGAGAGAACGGTAATGGAAGGTATGGAGCCGTCAGCAGAGTAAAACCTAGAAGGTGATGGTACCAAGATGTCAAGGAATGCTGGGGAATAACTCTGGAGCAGGCTGGGGATTGGGCAAGAGATCGAGTTTCTTTCAGACAGGTTGTAATGGGAGCGATGTTCTACAAAGGACATGCTAGACGATGATGAACATATTGGAGACTTTTGTTTAATTCTGTATTTATTTAAAAGAAGACGAGGAGGAGGAAGAAGAAAAGAACAAAAAGAGGGAGAAGAAGAAGATACATAGATATTGAACCGGACATATGGGATCAAGATGCTGAACAGTGCAAGAGCTGCAGTAGTGCAGCGACACAAAGCTTAGGGCCAGCGAACCACCTCCACACGGTGATCCTGGATAACAGGCTGGCTAAAGAGAAAGAATCAAAGAAGGAAGGCCAACTCGGTTAGCTGAAATAGGATGTTTCAGACCGAAAGGTACAAATATAACCGTCAGGCTGTAAACTACGACACAACGCATTCCGTTCTCCGGACTACATCCTGCTACTCGCAAAGCCCTTGTCAAGGGTTTGGTAAAGGGAGATTGAGAACAAAGAAGACGAAGAAGAAGAGCAGGACAAATTAAGTTAAGAATAAGTATCGGCTGGAACCAAATGAGAAAGCAGGATTATTTGAAAAAAAGAGGACGACGACGAAGAAAAAGAGGACAACAGACGAAGAAGAGGGGACAATAGAAGGGAAGTAATAATGAAAGGAAGATTAAGTAGAAAAATGAAGAACACCTCGAAGTAAAACAGGAATATTATTATGAGCAAGAAGAAATGAAACTATTATTTGCAATATCTCCAACTCGTGACTTATCTCTCTCCACCCCTTGAGGTAAACATGACATGAGACTTTCACCGAGTACCGGCTTGTCAGAGTGGGTTATTAATGCATCAGGAACGTGGAAACTTAATTTTTAAAATTAGTCTTTTCCTTGTATCAGTCTTAAATTAGAATGAAGGTTTTTCCCGTGTCTGCCAACTTGTAATCAAATGCTGGTGCGGTTTTTCCTTTGTTGCTAGATGTGTTGGAGATATGATCTGTCGGAGTCCTTGTGTATGACAAGGACAAGAATAGCACCACTGCCCCACAGAGAGCATGTCTTAAGAGGTGACTAACTGTGTGACATGGTATAACCTCGGCCATGGTTAGGTGGTTTGTTAAGAGCAGCATAGATGGCACCGAACAGGCTGCTGGTCTACTTTGCTCTAGTGTTTGAGTCTATTAAGATGGACTCGTACATATGTTAACCACTCTCCGTGGCACTTGTCCCAACGCAGAGGAGTAATAAGCTGCTCGAGCATAGGCCTGCTTGTCAGAAAATACTCTTTCCGGCTACATCCAGCTAACGCCAGAGCTGGGACCTGCAAGGGGGGCATCCACCTCTGTAGAAGTACAGGTCGACTATAACTTTTACTTAACATCCACCTCTGTAGAGGTACAGGTCGACTATCTTTTACTTAACATCCACCTCTGTAGAGGTACAGGTCGACTAACTTTTACTTAACATCTACCCCTGTAGAGGTACAGGTCGACTAACTGTTAATTAACATCCACCCCTGTAGAAGTACAGATCAACTAACTTTTACTTAACATTCACCCCTGTAGAAGTACAGGTCGACTGGCTTAGCTTGGCTTCGTTCATTCTCAATCTCCCGCTACCAAACCCTGAAAGGGCTTAAGTAGCAGAATGTAGTCCAGAGAACGGAATGCGTTGTGCCGTAGTTTACAGCTTGACTGCGATATTTGCACCTTTTGGTCCAATATATCCGACTTCAGAAAGCATTTTTTGAGTACCTGGTTAGCATTCCCTCTTCGATCCCTTCTCCTTAGCCACTCTGCCCTGCTGCATCCTGTTATCCAGGATCAACGCGTGGAGGTGTAGAAGGGTCTTGGCAGCTTTGGTTAGCTGGCCCTGACGCTAGCAGTCAGCTATGGGTCGCTGACCACTGCAGCTCATGCGCTGATCCGCATCTTGATCCCAGGTCGACTAAATTTTACTAAACATCCACCCCTATAGAAGTACAGGTCGACTAACTTTTACTTAACATTCACCACTGTAGAAGTACAGGTCGACTAACTTTTACTTAACATCCACCCCTGTAGAAGTACAGGTCTACTAACTTTTACTTAACATCCACCCCTGTAGAAGTACAGGTCGACCAAGACTAACTTATACTTAACTTGGCATGACTGTTTGTCCGTTTTCGTGAACTTCTATTTCTCCTATTTTAACCAACTTCCTAAGAACCTAGAAAACTGAACGTGTGTACACAGCCTCTTCTAGTGGGACCTGTTAGTCTACGAAATGTTGACGGGTCCCAGACAGGTCATTCAAAAGCTGATGCCGAAAGAAAAATGGAGTTTAAAAGAATATTTACTTGTTTTTATTATTTTCACTTTCATTCACTCTTCCCAAATCTGGGTTTTGACTTTCTTAAACTTGGTAATATACCTGGAACTTGGAGTCACATGAAAGTTTGTGTTGCCTGGCAACTCATTGTGTCCATTGATATCGTATATGAAAGGGATTGCAGTACTTCTTGCTTTTCTCGTTCGTTCTCAAACTCCCACTACCAAGCCCTGAAATGGGCTTTGCAAGTAGCAGGAGAACAGAATACGTTGTAGCTTACAGCTTGACTGTGATATTTGCGCCTTTCGGTCTGACACATCCAACATTTGTGGGTACCGGGTTAGCCTTCCCTCTTCAATCCCTTCTCATGTCATGTTGTAGCCTATTATCCAAAGTCACCACGTGGAGGTGTAGAAGGGTCTTGGCTGCTCTGGATCGCTGACCCTGACGCTAGCAGTCAGCTTTGGGTCACTGACTGCTGCAGCTCATGCACTGCTCAGCATCTTGATCCGCAGACCACAGTACAACTCTGAAAACAGGCGAAACTATTAGGCTGGTAAATTAGGTAGCGACATCGGTTGCAAAGTATATATACCGAACTTCGTCTTCTTCAACATTTGCACTGGAAAGGACGTTTTGTTACGTTGCCTCGTAATTTACAGCGAAGCTGCGATATCTGCACATTTCAGCCCAACTCATCCGGTTTCTTTAAAGCACATTTATGGGACCCAGTTTGCCCTTCCTCTTCTATCCTAATTCTCTAAGGCAGACTGTGCGGGTGTTGCCTGTTTCCAGGGCCACAACTTTAGACTTGGCCAGCTCTGGTTCACTGACCAACCACTGCCATCTCGTGCACTGCATGTTTGTGCAGACGAACAACATGACATCTCAGTTGCAATTACTTCTTCTCCGTTCATCCTCAGATCAAGGTTCTGGTTTCTCTTACAAAGGACATCGTTGTTTGTAAGGCTGTTTCATCTCCATACAGCTTTTGTCTCATATCTGTCTCACGAGGCTAGCATTGTTCTCTCTTTTCCTGCGTAAGCATGCAGCTTTGTAGGATGTGTTCCACGGTCATGATATGCTCCCCACATGTCATCTGTCCCAGTCCTCATTTTGTTGTAAAGATAACCCTTGAGTCTGTTATGCCTAGTTCTCAGTCTGAAGATGATGACTTGCTCTTCTCTAGTTAAGTTAATTGCAGTTACAAGATGGCTGCCCCACTATTGACATGCACCAAAGATAAGCAGCGTTCTTTGTTCGTTCTAAATCTCCTGCTACCTAGCCCCAAAAAAGACTTTGCAAGTAGCAGGATATTCAGCAGAGAACAGAATGCATTGTGTCAAAGTTTACAGCTTCACTGTGATATTTGCACCTTTTGGTCCGACACATCCAACTTCAACAGGCATTTTTGAGAAACAGGATAGATTCTCTCTTCAATCCCTTCTCCTTACCCAGTCTGCTCTGTTGCAGCCTGTTATCCAGTAACTACTATGGGGATCACGTCGATCCCTCACCGCCAGACTGCAATGAAAACAGCCTATTTCCAGAAAGGGCAAATAGGAAGGCGAGGTGAGGGTCTTGGCCTGTAAGTTTTGCCTGACCATGACTAACATGTCTTATCAGTATGTTGTGCCTGACCAGACATTAGTCTTCCTACCTTCAGCTTCACTGTAAGCTATGGCAACGCATTCACTTCACGATGAACGCCAAAGAAGTAGAAGACCTCAGTGTTGTTTGTTATTTTCAAACTACTGATCTTATTTAATTCATCACAACATTACTTCCACATATGGTGCAGATATGCCAGAGTGGTCCACGGGCATAACTGCTTCCTACCATTCATGTTATGACAGATGATGAGGGAAGGTTGTGCATGGAGCTAGCAACCTCGTCATGTAAAAACAATTGCTACTGAAACTGTACTGCAAACAAATGGATTCATGATTAGCTAAAAGCTGGCAAGGGCAAACAAAATGCCATGTTGGACCTGTAGTCCAAGATCTGGAATTGCAGGTAAGTGATGATCTTGATCTTGATGCACGTTCCTCCATGTAGCTGCAGGTCCCAACTTTGTCTCTAGCGGAACCTTGTCTTGGGCCACGGAAGTCCAGTGCATGGTAAGCCCTCCTCCAGAGGCATCTCGGATATTGTTGTGTACAACAAGGGAGTCTCACCAACGCATTGCAGGTCTTTCTCACGGTCTCTTTTCACATCTTATGTCAGAATTGTGGAGGTTTTGCATATGTTGGTTGTGGAGAGTGATTCAGACCAAGCGTCTCTCAAGGAGGCCTGGGTCACTCTCAATTTGCCATCCAGTGATTTTATTAGTATCAATGTCTCAGTACTGTAACACCTAGCAGGTAGCACAGTGGAATTGAAGAAAGAGGCTCGTATGCTCTGGTCTTGGCAACCGTCCAGGGCCATGTTAATGGACGAGAAAGCTGTCCAGCCCGTTCAGCAACATCTTGTCAATTCAGGTTCCATGTTATTCCCTATATTGAGGAGGCACCCAAGACAGATGTACTCGTTGACATCCTCTAGCTACCACCCACCATGGAAGACTGGATCACAATTGGTGAAACAATTATACAACACTTTGGTCTTTGAGACATTCATCTCCAGTCCTGCTTTCATGCACCTCACCATCGAGTAGCTGCATCAGATAAGTGATGATGTCGGTGCGATTAATTTTGTAAACATTTTGATGTATCCAGAGTTTCATCTGGAGAGATTGGCATGTATGGGCCTAATTCCTTACAGAATTTGAAGCTATTGCACTTTCTAATGTATTCTCCAACCTTTCAACTCTTCTGACAGCAAGTTCAGTTTTTTCCAGCAAATTCTTCAGATAATCCGCTTGACCACGAAACAGAGATTTCAATGCAGCAAGCTCACTCAGTACCTCCTTCTTAAAATCACTGACTGGAGCCTCAGTTCTTTCCCTTGACATAGGTGGAGCAACAGACCTGCTGTCAGGAATAGTTCTGGTTGGTGGTATATTGGGTTCTGAACCTCTGTCTATCCTACTGACAGCTGAAGTTCTAGACTGTGCACCACTAATTTGATCAGATGACCGACCACCTTCAACTGTTAAAAGTGATGGATCTGCGGCTGGTCCTAAGCTATTTTGTTCATTTTCGTAACTTCCAAATTTATTTGCATAGAACTTTGGATCTATTTTGTTCACCAAATTTTTATGTCCATAGCGAAGTAAAAGCTCAAGGAAGATCTTGTACCAGTCCATAACTCTGTGGGGGATCTTGAGCAGTAATTCAAAGCTTGCATCACTTGTAGATTGTCTGGCAGTCTTCCTAATCTTATCACCCTCTTCTGAAGTGATGACCTCACTCATCTGAAGCTCTTGAGACATCTGTTCAGGATCTATAACATCAACTATTTCTCTGAAGAAGATGTTTATCAACTGTGGAAAAATAAAGAAAAATTATTTTATGACTTCTGATTCCCTTATTTGACTCTTTTAGACTTACTTACTTTCTGTGTGCAGTGTACAATGCCAGACATGTTTTTAATGTTCATTTCAGTTCAAGTGCTATCTCCGCATCGAAGGTCGGCTGCAATGTTTCTGCAGTGTACTCTATCTCTTGCCGCAATGGTGCAATCTGAGAGACTTTTTCCAGTCCATCTCCTGATGTTATCCACCCACTTAAAACATTGTCTGCCTCTTGAACGACTGCCTTCCAGTATGGTCTTCAACAAGGAGGCATGTCTTGTTATATGACAAAAATAACGTAACTGTCTAACCCTGATTTCGGTCAGATTCTTTTTTTACCCCCAACTTTTTCAGTACCTCCAAATTTGTTTTCTTCTCTTTCCAAGAAATGCGACCCAATCTTCCATTTACCCACATTTCGAAGCTCAACCATGTTGATTCCTTGTCATTCCCCCTCAACAAGTTATCAACATAGTCTGTTTCCAGAAGGTTCGGGCAGATCGTCGGGTGATCTGGGTCTTGTGTTGCTCAATATGTCTCATCATTCCTGCATCTCCATCTCTTTAAGTTCTTTCTGTATCGTGATATGGCAGTTTAGAGTCTGTTTAGTGACTCCCATGTTGTGTCAGACAAGCGGTGCCCAGGTGCAGGTCTTAGTTGACCTGTACTTCTACAGGGTCAGATGCCCCTGTGCAGGTCCCAGCTCTGGAGTGAGCTGGATGTAGCCAGGAGGAGAATTTCATGCTTAGCGTGCTAGGCTCGAGCAGGTTGTTACTCTGCTGCATTGGGACAAATGCTGTGGAGGGTGGTTAACCGATGTGCGAGTGCATCTTAATAGACTCAAACACTAGAGCAAAGTAGACCTGCAGCTGGTTAGGCGCAATCTATGCTGTTCTTAACAAACCACTTAACCATCACCGGTGTTATGCCATGTCACAAAGTCGCTTCGTATGACATGCTCTCTGTGGGGCAGTGGTGCTATTCTTGTCCTTGTCATACACAAGGACTCCGACAGACCCCAACAAATCTAGCAACAAAGGAAAAACCAGCGAAACACTCAAGATCCAGGCACAGGTTCCTCCCAAAACTCGATTCAGGAGACCTGCATCAGTTCATTTCATATTTCGCCGCAGCGTTTTCCAGGATTATTCTGTATGGACTGTGTTGACTGTAAGAAACTCCATCTAGATTTCAGTCTTGTGCACTGCACCTGGTGTCCAAACATAGGACGTGTTGTGTTGTTTACCTGTTTCTCTTGCAGCAAAGATGGCGCCGTAACCGACTGCAGGTCTACATTGCTCTGCTGTTTTAGTTCATTATGGATGCCACCAGACCATGGATTTGCCTGGAATTCGCACTAGTCCATGACTTACACTTGTGTTCACGGAAACGTGCTGTTGTTTCCCATTTGGACTGGTTAATTCGTTCGTTGTTTTGTGATTTCTTCTCTCCGATTATCCTGGTCTGGACATCGGCTATGTGAATAGCACTACGCATAAATCTGTGTCGTAGTTTCACGGTCTAATGCACACGACTGAACTTCAAGAGATTGGCGCCCTTAGGCCTAACTTCAAAGAGAATCAGTGTGTGGAATTTACAAACGGCTATAATGGACTGGAACACATCGCCCAGGAGAGATGCCCAACTTGTTCACACGCTGAGTGACGTTCCTACGACCTCTTGCGGTTATGGGAAAGGCACGACACACAACATTAGATGTCATCCCCCTCTCCAGGAGATGGCGGGACTAGTGGTTAAGTGACACGGCTCACAACCAGAAAGTGCAGGGTTCGATCCCCATCACAGCACCGACCGTTACCCCGGGGAAGCAAACCCTTAGAAAATGCAGGAGGAAGCAGACCATTACATAAAATGCATACTGAAGTTGGATGCACTGGGCCGACAGGCGCAAAATAAAAACTACAGTGCAATGCCTTAGGGATTTGAGAAATAAGGCAAACGCAAATGAAAAAAATCTCCCCTTCCGATACCTGTTAACGTGAAAGGCTTCGAGAGTAAACCCTGAGGAAAAATCTGCATACTGTGCTATCTCCAGTTGTCTCAATTTTTTAAAAATTTTTTTCGTTCGCCTTATTTCTCTATTCCAAAAGGCGGTGTGCGTGGTTTTTATTTTGCGCCTGTCGACCCAGTGCATCCGACTTCAGCACGCATTTTATGTAAGGGTCTCCTTCCTCCTGCATTTCCAAAGGGTTTGCTTCCCCGGGGTAACGGCCGGTGCTGTGATGGGAATCGAACCCAGCACCTTCTGGTTGTGAGCCGTGCCACTTAACCACTAGGCTACGCCGTCTCAATAAAATCTTACCATTGGCCAAGGGTAGCTCTAGACCAGAGAGTGAGGTTGACAAAAGGCACAGTTTCTTTCTCACTTTATTCCAAATCACAGCACGTCACCCATTTCAGCAGACACAGCAAGAGAAAAGACTGTCCCCACGGCTGAACTTGTGATGGACGAACATCACCTGTTTCTCTCTTTCAATTCCAGATGTGGCACATCTTTGTGTGATAGGTGGTGCTATGCCGGTTATATTCGTTTCAGTTGAAGTAGGTTTTAGGCATCCTGTTATTACGTGGACAGTCTCATTTATTGCTGTGTCAATGCGCATTCCCATATGAAGAGGTTTACCATACATTACGGCGTACTCAGCTGTGAAGAAATATAAGGCAAGTGTCAATTTTCTGAGGGCATCTGGCTGTGTTGCCATATGTTGAGCCAGTCAATAGTTAGAAATTCATCAACATCATCAGTTCCATAATCTGAAGGTCATTGGGGCATCAATAATGCAGATTGTTAGATGAGTTCCCACCACACCACTCAGTATTGTGCCAGGAGATCGAATCCTCTGCCTGGACGAGTTAACCTCAGTGGTATGATTGTCATTGTGAGTATTGAAGACGGATGGCCCATTTCTAATTTTTCTCAATGCTTTCTGCAATATCGGTGTGTCTTGGATTGTTTTGCACCAGGTGGAGTCCATCCCTCTTTAGGCAAAGTGTCCCTCCACACTGTGAATTTTCTATTATCTCCCTGTCTACTCAAGCATGGCATCACAGGTTCACTCTGAAGGTTATGCCTTTCTGTAATCTTTTTCCAATCTCGTTTTCATCTTGGTCGTATGTTTTTAATCGCTCTTGTGTATTCACAACACCACAGCAAGACAGAAAGTGGGGACAAACTAAGTTAGTATCTACATTGACTCTCAACAAATCAAGTGGTTTGGTCATTTAGTCAGAATGCATCAAGAGCATATCATATGAAGGTCTCCAGTCCACAAGCAAGAGGCAAACCTCAACGTCAATGGATTGAGGGTGTCTCTGACACTCTCAGGAAGTTACACCTAACAACAACACAAGCCTCCCACTTGGCGTAACACAAAATCTACCCATCCCACCACTCTGTGACGCTGTATGGCAAGAGCAGTGGGACAAAAGAAGAAGATAAAATGTGCTGGGACAATACATAGATGCCACCTAACCATCACTATTGACAACTGTGAATTGGCAACTATGGACTAGTTCACTTACCTGGGGACCCTCATCAATGATAAGCTCTCCCTAAACCCCGAAATAGGAAATCATATTTGCAATGAGTTTTTCCATCTCACATTACGTATCTGGGGAAATCAAAAACTTACAGCCAAAACCAAGGTCTACAATTACAATGCCTGAGTCGTCAGTATGCATAACGTGGTAGCAAAATGAGGACAACCTAAGCCAAACAAGAGCAAAGGTCCAACACCTTTCACCTATGGCACCCGAGATCCATCATTGGCGTCTCATGGAGAGACAGAGTCACAAATACGAAGGTGGATTCTCGCACTGGTCTTCCAAGTATGTACACCCTCCTCTGCCAACAAAGGTTGCCATGGTATTGATTTAGATTCGAAATAACAAAACAAAACATACCAAAACAAAACATGCCCAAAAACAAAACATAACAATGATTGTGTGATTTGAGTGGTGAAAATGTTAGTATTACTACAACGTTGGAAGATGAAGGAACCGTTTTATGTAGGATATGTAGAGTTGAAGAGAGGCAGGCACAAATGGAGTGCAATATAAGGGAAAATGAGAAGAGATTGGAGGAGATAGAAAAGAGATAGATGGAAATAGAAGGGAAACAAGTGAAAATGGAGGAAATTTTAAAGAAGCTGCAGTCAAGGTGTAGTCAAGGAAGTAAGGGAGATTTGAGTGAGGAAACAGCTCACAGGGCAGAGAGCTTTGGAGAGAAGTATGCACATATAGGTGAAGGGTCAGTATTGGTAGTAGGAGATTCAATGGTGAGAGAGGTTGGCAGACATTTGTCTAAACAACACAACATGTTTGAAAGAATGGATATTGGGGGAGCAGAAATAGAGGATATAGAGGGGAGAATAAAGAGGATAGATGACAAAGGAAACAGTCATGTGGTAGTATTGGTAGGAACAAATAATGTAAAGAGAGATGGTACAGAAATAATTATGGATAAATATAAAAGTCTTATGGGAACACTTAAGGAAAAAAAGTTTAGAAAGGTCACAATGATGGGCATTTTAGATAGAGCAGATGGGTCAGACTATCTAGATAGCAAAATAATAGGTATCAACCTTAGGTTACAGGTGATGTGTGCGGACATAAGAATGGAATTTATTGATGTTAAAGTAGACAAAAGTAAAATGTTAGATAGGGGAGGTTTACATCTAAATGAGATAGGACAGCATGTTGTAGCAAAGTATATGTTCAATCATTGTGTTATAAATTTAAACTAGTAAGGCCTATGAAGTATGAGACTAAAGATAGGCCTACAATAGGGTGTTATAGAGGATGTAGTCAAAGGGGAGAGTTGGTGTCTGGGAAGTGTGAAATAAATAGTGGAAAAGCAAACACTAAAATTATAAAGGAAAAGCAAAAAGAGGAAAACCAACAACATTACAAACTAAAATATTTTAATGCAAATGTGAGAAGCATAGTAAATAAGAGAAGAATTGGAACTGTATGTAGAAGACGAAAAACCAGATATAATAGGATTAACAGAATCATGGACATATGAGGAGATTGCAGATAGTGAACTTGAAATAGAGGGATATACAATGTTAAGGAAAGATAGGATAGTTGGAGACAAGACAAAGGGAGGTGGCGTTTTATTATACTGTATAAATTCTGTTAATATAACGATCAAAGATTATTTATCATGTGGTAACAAAAATGAAAGTGTATGGGGAGAAATAGAAAGTGGGGGTGAAAAAACAGTGATTGGAGTGTGCTATAGATGTACATCAAGTCAAAAAGAGGAAGATGAGGAGCTGATTAGTAGCATAGCAAAGGCAAGTGAAAGGAAATTATTATTAATGGGAGATTTCAACTTTCCAGAAATAAAATGGGATATGGCAGAAGCACTTGTAGAGTCAAAACCTTTTGTTAAGTGCATAACTGACAATTTTTTAATTCAACATGCAGAAGCAGCCACCAGAGGCAAAAACATTCTCGACCTAGTTTTTACTACAGAGGAAAATATGATTGAAAACGTTACCGTTAGGGAACTGTTTAGCTCAAGTGACCATCAAATCATCCGTTGGGATCTTATTGCAGGGAAAGAAGTAAACATAAACACGCGAACATATGACTACTCTAAGGCAGATGTTAAGAGGATGAAAGAGGCAGCGAACCACATAATCTGGAAAGATATTGTCGTAGGAACAGATGTTGAACAGGAGTGGGAGAGTTTTAAAACAGTTCTAGAAACGCTAAAAGAGAAATGTGTTCCATGTAGGGAGGTAAATCTCAAGCGTAAAAAGTGGATTTAGGACCAATTTTGTTCTTGATATATATAAATGATTTGGACATTGATATGGGATCCATGATTGCAAAAATTTGCTGATGACACAAAACTATGCAGTAGTGTCTCATCTAAAGCGGAAGTGGATATATTGATGTCGGATTTAGATAAAATTCAAGAATGGTCTGTAAGCTGGCAAATGGAGTTTAATGTAGATAAATGTACAGTCATCCACATCGGTAGATCCAATATGGAACATAATTACAGAATGGGAGAAAACAATATTAGAAAGATAGATAAGGAAAGGGACCTAGGGGTTATAATACAGGAAAGGTGAGTGAGCAAGTTAAGGTAGCAGTGAAAAAGGCAAATGCAATGTTAGGTATGATCAAATGAAATATTAAACATAGGAGCAAGGAAGTGATCGTCAAACTGTATAAAGCTTTAGTTAGACCTAGATTGGAGTACTGTGTACAGGTGTGGAGTCCTTATCATAGAGGGGACATAAATATGCTGGAAAGAATACAAAAAAGAGCGACAAAGATGATAGTGGGATTCCAGAATTACAGTTATGAGGAATGACTCAGAAAAAACTGGCCTACAGTGTCCCGAAGAGAGAAGAATTCGTGGTGACTTAATACAGTTTTATAAGATGATCAGAGGAATGGATAAATTAAACTATAACAAGTTTTTTAAAATACAGCCACCCACAATAACACAAGGGCATTGCTACAAGCTGACTAAAGAGAGGTCCAGATTAGATATTAGGAAATATTTTTTTAGTCAGAGAGTGGTGTCTGCTTGGAATGCATTGCCAGAGGAGGTAGTGGAGGCAGGGACAGTTAATGCATTTAAGAATAAACTGGATGCGCATAGCTTTTAGAGCAAGGTGATGTAAATGTAACTGGTTGTATACAGACTCTGCAGGGTCTTCTAAATCAGTATAAAGACATTAAGTTAAGTTAAAACATACCAACAAAAAACACATACCAAAACAAAACATACCACAAAAAAAAACAACATACCAACAAAAACAAAACATACCAAAAACAAAACAAACCAACAAAAACAAAACATACAAAAAACAAAACAAAACATATCACAACAATACATACCAAAACAAAACATACCAACAAAAAACAAAACATACCAAAACAAAACAAAACATACTTGCTTGTGTTCCTCTTCATTGTTGAGGATAACCTCGTTATTCTCAAGAGCTAAGACTAGAACTGGGTAGCCCGCCTGCTTCAAGCTGTGGGCAAAACTCTGAAATATATCAGTAATGCATGGTTGTTAGTGAGAATTGTCTGCCTCATTTTGGCAACGGATGACCTTTTCCACCACAGACTTGAGTCCTTTTAATTATATCAGGGAACTGATAAACACTTGCAGATACCATTACAGACTTTGGGCCGAAGGGCGAGAGCCCGGATTCTGCTGGATCCGAAACAACAATACAACAAAAATTATATTTCTTCTTCTTCGTTCGCTCTCAATCTCCCATTACCAAGCCCTAAAAAGGGTTTTGCAAGCAGCAGAATGTAGTCTGGAGAATAGAATGCGTCGTGTCATAGTTTACAGCTTGACTGCGATATTTGCACCTTTCGTTCCGACATATCCAACTTCAGCAGGCATTTTGAGTACCGGGTTAGCCTTCCCTCTTCGATCCCTTCTACTTAGCCAGTCTGATCTGTTGCAGCCTGTTATCCAGGATGACCTTGTGAAGGTGTAGAGGGTTCTTGGCAGCTCTGGTTCGCAGGCCCTGACGCTAGCAGTCAGCTATGTGTCGCTTACCGCTGCAGCTCATGTGCTCAGCGTCTTGATTCAAAAATTAAATGAGGTGAGCTAAAAATTAACTGTCAAATTCTTTCATTGTTAGTGGAAAAAAGTTACGGCAACTTTTTTACTTATCCTAATATATTGCATGGCTATGAAAATGAAGGCTTGTTAATCGTTATAAAGCATCAGTATCCCTGCACTCCGGGTAGATCTATAGGTGCCAATTACTCAACCAAGTGGTCAACTGAGGCCTTTATATGTATGACAATGACAAGAATAACATCACTGACCCACAGAGAGCATGTTGTAAGAGGCGACTAACTGTGTGACATGGCATAACATCAACTATGGTTAGTTGTTTAAGAGCAGCATAGATGTCACCTAACAGGCTGTAGGTCTACATTGCTCTAGTGTTTGAGTCTATTAAGATGGACTCATACATCAGTTAACCGCCTTCCAAGAAACATTGTATACAGCCTCTGCAGAGTTGTCTAAACCCGTATAAAGACGTTAAGTTAAGATATTAAGTTACATAAAATGACAACCTACTGTCCTGGTCAAGCTAGGGTTTGCGGGAATGAAAGAGCTTGCATCCTGACCTCAGAAGCGGGGAGGAAGACTAACGTTTGGTCAGACAAAACATACTGATCAAACATGTTAGTCAGGATCGATGTGATCCCCTAAGTAGTGAGAAACACGCAAATGAAGCCAAGCATAGCACAACCGACCGGTCCACCTTCATCAGCACGCTCAAAATGTGAGGAAAGCTACTGCAACCTGCCACTTAACGTCCTTTTCAGGGTGCACAAAGGAGTAAACCTCATTGTGGGCATTTGCAAACAACAACAACCTCTGGGGAACCCACATTGAGGATATTGGCAATGGATAAAGGTGCCATTTAACAGTTGATCAACGACCGTCCTGAGGTGAACCCACTGTAGTCTGTAAACTAGCGATGAACACGATTGCAGTATTTTAAAATCATATGCGGGTTCAGTAGAGATGGGCGTACAACCAGCGAGCTACAGGAACCATTAGTACTACACTCATCATTTGCTGAGAGGAACTGAGCACATATGGGTCTGTCCACTGTGCAGTGACGTCAATTCTTAACAGAATAGAACAAAACAGAAAATGGCAAAGTGCATGCGTACTGATGGTTCTTGTACATACAGGGCTAAAGATGCAGCACATTGAATGATTTGACAACAGTGTCAGCTACTGATAGCTGGCTGCTTGCATCAGGGTCAGCAACCCAGAGCTGACCAAGACCCTATTCCACCTCTAGGTGGCAGAATTAGAAACAGGCTGCACTACTGTAGTCTAGCTAAGAGAATAGGAACGGCAATCAGAAGGCAAACCCGGTACCCAAAAAAGCCAGCTAAAACTGTATGTGTCGGGCAGAAAGGCAGATATCGTAGCCTCGCTGTTGTTGTTTTGAATGCCCACAATGAGCGGGTTTACTCTTTCGTGTGCCCTGAAAAGGACGTTAAGTGACGGGTTGCAGTAGCTTTCCTCACATCCTGAGCTTGCTGATTAAGGTGGACCGGGGTCCTCCAGGCAGTTGTGGTATGCTTGGCGTCATCTGCGTGTCACTCACTACCACGGGGATCATGTCAATCTCTCACCTCGTTAGCCAGGCAACCATGAAAACAGCCCATTTCCAGGGTATTTTGCCTGAACAGACATTAGTCTTCCTCCCTGCAGCCTCACTGTAAACTACAACGCAACGTCCATTTTAGGACATTCGCCAAAGAAGTACATACTCCTTCTGTACTTTCTGTTTGACCCAGATATCTGAATTCGATCTCTTATAATTTGTAGATTACTCTTTTCTTCCTCGTTCAGATCAAAGTCCCGATTTCTCTTACAAAGGTCACTATTGTTTGTAAGTATGGCAGCTGCTATCAGTTGTCTACGTTTTCTGGTAAACCAGTTCTAAGTGTCTTTATTTTGTTTCTGAAAAAATATATATCTGCATCTCCTTATAACATGATCTTGAGCACTTACAAGAAAGTTGCTTTTCTATTGAAATAAGAGCTAGATTGGATAGTCTATTATTGGTCAAAGAATTACACAGATTAAATTCTTTTTAATGTACTCTTTGAACGTTCTGAAGTAGTCGGGCTCGTTGGAATACCGAGAATCTGTTGTAGCAACTTTCCTGTCTGTTCATACACAGTTTGAAGGTCGTTATCTACAATGAAAGCATATAATTCAATGCAAGGTTTGTCTTTGTCTTCAATTCATTGTGCAGTGTTATAAACACCCAAGGGTATGTGTTTTTTTAAGTTTTTGAAATTGACTGTCAGAAAAAGATTTTTTGAACTGCGGAAATTGTGCATGGCTTAAGAGTTCAACAAATGCAACTTCATCAAAGTTGGAGAATCTTTCATCTAACTGAACTATGATGGAGTCAAGAACAACTCGATAAAATGATAAAATTCAAATCACAAAACTAATAAACAAAACTATGATGGAGCCAAAAACAACTTGATAAAATACTAAAATTCAAATCACAAAACTAAACAAAACTATTATGGAGTCAAAAACAACTTGATAGAATTATAAAATTCAAATTACAAAACTAAACAAAACTGCACTGAAATAACATTTGAAACACACTTTCAGAGCTCAGAATTAGACACTCTCATTCAGGGAAGGCTGGCCTAATTTGTCACTAGTTGGCTGTGAAAAAAGTAACACCCTAGCTACCTGATTCCTATGCTGTGTTAGACTGGACACAATCGGCCTACATTTCAAATAGTAATTGATATATTAATTTTGCCCCTTTGCTAACATGTCACTACCGGTACGCTTAAACAAAAATGACCATTGTAATTTCAATTTTGAATTTATTTCACATCAGTTTGATGCAAAGGGATATCTTCTATAATTCTTTAAAACTGTTTGGGATAGCTCAGTCTATCCTGTCTATTCCTTCACTACTCATGGGTGCTACAAAGCAGAAACATTAACCAAAGAGAGATAACCTAGAAACATATATCAGCTATAAGAGTGCTAGTGGTTGTCTACCATTTTTTGTGTACACTTTTATTCTGATTAGTTTAGTGGTAGAGTACTTGCGCTAAATAGTCACGGTGCGGGATTCGACTCCCGAAACCGTCACTGTCTAGTCGACACATCTGTAAATGGCTACCCAACTTACGGTTAGGAGACTGGCTACTGCACCTCACACAAGCTATGGCTTAGTATACTTACGTCTCTAACACTTCCTTCCCGACCAGCTGTGGGACTTCCTTTACCTTTTTCTTTTTTTTAATAGAAGAAGAGGAAGAAGAATAAGAAGTAGAAGAAACAGAGGAAGAAGAAGAAAAAGACAGAGAAGGAGAAACTCAAAAGAAAGATAAAAAGGAAGAAAGAAAATGAAAAAAGAAGAAGAAGAATATTCCTATACCTGATACTTTCCTTCCTCCTCAACTTCTTTGAGATAATTGAAGAAGATAGCAGCAGCCTCTTTCTTGTTACCATTCTTCTCCTTGTCATACACATCTGGCAGTATTTTTCCCATGAAGGGCATATAAGAGAGGAGAAGACGAAAGTTCACAACCTCCTCAATGCGAGGACGATAGACCTCATTGATCAAGTATGCCAGGTTGGTCTTGTGGTTATAGCTAACCCCACTTGGCATCCTGATATAAATAAAAAAGATTGAAACAAATGACTGTTGGACTTAGTTCGTAGTTGACCTATATAATAAGAATAAGAGAGAGAGAGGTGTCTCAGCTGTAACTGTGAAATCATCAAGTGAACAGCTCTTGAATGCACATTCCGCATTTGGCCCTATTCGGACATGTCCAAATGACTAATTTTTTTAATTTTACGTGTTTGCCTCACTAGTTTCTACTGGAGGCGCGTCTATTCCACCCCAGACAGTAGTCAATTGGGCGATATTAAGACGCATAAATCAGTGATTGGATGCATGTGTGTATCTGTATGTACCTAACCTAGTGTTTCCGTGATGTTCCTCTAGTTGTCCCTCATCATTTGATGATCCTCTCATTGTCTTTCGTAGATAGTTGGTTGCTATTTTCCTTTTTCTTCTTTTCCTTGGTGTACCCTGTCGGGCTTTGTAGGCAAAATATGCACAATTGTTTTCCTGGGATCATTTTGTTAATGGGTATATCTATTTTCCTTCATAATTGATCAGGACCCCTTTTATTTATTAATTAATTTTTTTCCTGATGTAAATATATTTTTAAACCTGCCCATTGGGTCTTATAGCAGGCCATGGACAGGCCACCAAGGATGGGATATTACCCTCTCCATGAAGGTCCCGATCACACTTACCACCCATCCACTTACCACCTGGTTAGGTCAAATCAGAATGACATCATCCTCATTTCATGCAGTCTAGGATTCAGTCACTTATCACTCATGGACAGCTGTTCCGATGGACCTTTGTTGTCTAAGAGGAGTACCTACCTATCCATCACTATAGTCTTCTCGGTGCATTGACAACTTCTCACCAGAACATACAGTCCTGGGCTGCTCTTTCTGCCTCTCTCCAGGTGTAATCATTTAATCTTAGTTTCTTTCCACATTCTCTTCTCTGTGTATTTTTTGGTCTACCTCTCTTTCTCTTTCCCTGAGAATTCCATTTGAGAGCATGTCTGGCTATGTTGGACGGTGCCTTCTGCAGTGTATGTCATATACAGCTCCATTTTCTTCTGTTCATAGGTCTTCATTCCTCACCATGTCTTGCCACTTTATGCCCACTATATTTCATAGGCATCTGTTAACGAAGGACTGGAGTCTTTGTTGTATGGCCTTGGTCATTCTCCATGTCTCCTCTTCATACAGTAGCACCGACTTGACACTGGCGTTGAATATTCTAACTTTGGTGTGAATCTTGATTTCTCTGTATCTCCATATGTTGTTTAGTGTCAGGAATGAATCTTGATTTCTCTGTATCTCCATATGTTGTTTAGTGTCAGGAATGAATCTTGATTTCTCTGTATCTCCATATGTTGTTTAGTGTCAGGAATGAATCTTGATTTCTCTGTATCTCCATATGTTGTTTAGTGTCAGGAATGAATCTTGATTTCTCTGTATCTCCATATGTTGTTTAGTGTCAGGAATGAATCTTGATTTCTCTGTATCTCCATATGTTGTTTAGTGTCAGGAATGCCCCTCTTGCCTTTCCAATACTTGCCTTTCCTTATATCTGCATCTGTACCTCCTGATGTGTCAATTGTGCTGCCAAAATAGGTCAAGGTAACCAGTTCTTCCAATGGTTCTCTCTCCAGCATGGTTGGTTCTTTGCTAAGTGTTGAGTTTAAGGAGCTTGGTTTTCTTCATGTTGATATTCAGTCCCAGTTTGTCCGATTGTTCTTTCACCCTGTCAAGTTTCTCTGGCATATGGCTATGACTGTATGACAAAAGTACCAGATCATCTGTGTAGTCCAGGTCCTCCAATTGTGACCACTGAATACCAGTTCTTTTTCCCTCAATTGTGATGTCTTCAATATCTAATCTATAGCCAACAAGAACAGGAAAGGCGAGAACAGGCATCCTTGTCTCACCCATGTGTGCACCTGAAACTGTCAGTCAGTACTCCTTCATGTACCATTATACTAACTGTGTCTTTGTACATATTCTGGACGTATGTTATAAACTTCTCTGGTATCCCATAGTATCTCAATAGTTGCCATAGAGTATTTCGATTCACACTGTCAAACGCCTTTTCATAGTCTATAAAATTTGAATATATGGAAGATTTCCATTCAATACTTTGTTCTACTATAATGCATGAGGAGAGGAGACTTATACTTGGCTTGGCTAAACATACTGATTGGACAATGTTAGTGAGGGTCAGGCATAATTTACTGACCGAGACCCACACCTCACTTCCAGTTCTCCCTGGAAACAGACTATTTCATGGCAGTTTGGCTAAGGAAGCTGAGGATTGCCGTGATCCCTGTAGTAGTGAGCAGGTGAAACTAAGTATAGCTCAACCAACTGGAGGGTCTCTGTCCACCTTCATCAGCACACTCAGGATGTGAGAAAAGCTACTGCAACCCGCCACCTGACGCTCTCATCTCATTGAGGGCATTCAACAACAATATTGTGTATAGTAGCTATATGATCTGTGCATGATCTTTCCTGGTGAAATCCTGCCTGTTTTTAGTCTACCTCCATTTTTAATCTGTCCAAAATTATTCTGTTGAATAGCTTGTCTGACACTGTAATCCCCCTATAATTGCTGTAATCTACCAGGTCGTCCTTCTTAGATAGTTTAATAAAATGTTTCCATTCTGTAGGCACTCTCTCCTCTTCCCATATCTTTTTGAATAAACCTTGCAATGTGTCAGTGCCCTTATTTATATCTGCCACTATAGCTTCTGCTGCTATTCCACCTGGTCCTGTCGCTTTCCGTTTCTTGAGTTTGGATATGCCCCTTTGTATTTTTGTCTTACTTGGTAGGTTGCAGTCCAAGTTCAGGGTCTCCTCTGCTAGTAGGATGTTTGGTGTATCTTGTGGTGGAGGTCTGTTTAGACTTTCTTTAAAATACTCAACCCATCATTTCTGTTAACTTAACGTTTTTATACTGGTTTAGAAGACTCATCAGAGTCTGTAGACAACCAGTCACATCTGCATTACCCTGCTCTAAAACTAGGCACATATAATCTATTCTTAAATGCATTAACTGTCTCTGCCTCCACCACCTCCTGGGGTAACGCATTCCAAGCATTCACGACTCTCTGACTAAAAAAATATTTCCTTATATCTAATCTAGACCTTTCTTTAGTTAATTTGTAGCTATGCCCTCTTGTTCTTGTTGGTGGTTGTATTTTGAAAAAAAACTTAGTCTTATTTTACCTTTCCTGTGATTATCTTATAAACCTGTATTGTCACCTTGAATTCTTCTCTTTTCTATACACTGTAGGCCGGTTTTTCTGAGTCGTTCCTCATTACTGTAATTCTGGAATCCCACTATCATCTTTGTCGCTCTTTTTTGTATTCTTTCTAGCATGTTTATGTCCCCTCTATGATAAGGACTCCACACCTGTACACAGTACTCCAATCTAGGTCTAACTAAAGCTTTATACAGTTTGACAATCACCTCCTTACTCCTTTTTATCATACCTAACATTGCATTTGCCTTGTTCACTGCCTCCTGGACTTGCCCATTTATTTTTCCTGTATGCTCTATTTTAACCCCTAGGTCCCTTTCCTTATATATCATTCTAATATTGTTCTCGTCCATTATGTAACTAAGTTCCATATTGGATCTACCCATGTGGATGACTGTACATTTATCTATATTAAGCTCCATTTGCCATTTCACAGACCAGTCTCGAATTTTATCTAAATCCGACCTCAATATATCCACCTCTGCTATAGATGAGACACTTCTACATAGTTTTGTGTCATCTCAAATTTTTCAATCATGTATCCTATATTAATGTCCAAATCGTTTATATATATCAAGAACAATATCGGTCCCAAAACCGAGCCCTGTGGCACTACACTTTTTACTTCACACCACTCAGAGAACTCCTTATGTATGCCCCTCTCTGCCTTCTTCTCGTTAACCAACTTTCAATCCATTCTGCAACCTTCCCACTTATTCCATGTAATTTTAACCTTTTTTAAATAATCTTCAAAAGGCAGTGGATGTTATTTATCTAGACTTTGCAAAGGCCTTTGATAGAGTACCTCATCAAAGATTATTTTGAAAGTTAAAATCACATGGAATAGGTGGGGAAGTTGCCAAATGGATTGAAAATTGGTTAACGGGAAGAAGGCAGAGGGTGGGCATAAATAAGGAGTACTCTAAGTGGTGTGAAGTGAAAAGTGGTGTGCCACAGGGCTCGGTTTTATGACCAATTTTGTTCTTGATATATATAAATGATTTGGACATTGATATGAGATCCATGATTGCAAAATTTGCTGATGACACAAAACTATGCACTAGTGTCTCATCTAAAGCAGAAGTGGATATATTGATGTCGGATTTAGATAAAATTCAAGAATGGTCTGTAAGCTGGCAAATGGAGTTTAATGTAGATAAATGTACAGTCATCCACATGTGTAGATCCAATATGGAACATAATTACAGAATGGGAGAAAACAATATTATAAAGATAGATAAGGAAAGGGACCTAGGGGTTATAATAGATCATACAGGAAAGGTGAGTGAGCAAGTTAAGGTAGCAGTGAAAAAGGCAAATACAATGTTAGGTATGATAAAAAGAAATATTAAACATAGGAGCAAGGAAGTGATCGTCAAACTGTATAAAGCTTTAGTTAGACCTAGATTGGAGTACTGTGTACAGGTGTGGAGTCCTTATCATAGAGGGGACATAAACATGCTAGAAAGAATACAAAAAAGAGCGACAAAGATGATAGTGGGATTCCAGAATTACAGTAATGAGGAACGACTCAGAAAAACCGGCCTACAGTGTCTCGAAGAGAGAAGAATTCGTGGTGACTTAATACAGGTTTATAAGATGATCAGAGGAATCGATAAATTAGACTATAACAAGTTTTTTAAAATACAGCCACCTACAATAACACGAGGGCATAGATACAAGCTGACTAAAGAGAGGTCCAGGTTAGATATTAGGAAATATTTTTTTAGTCAGAGAGTGGTGTCTGCTTGGAATGCATTGCCAGGGGAGGTAGTGGAGGCAGGGACAGTTAATGCATTTAAGAATAAACTGGATGCGCATAGCTTTTAGAGCAAGGTGATGTAAATGTAACTGGTTGTATACAGACTCTGCAGGGCCTTCTAAACCAGTTTAAAAACGTTAAGTTAAAAAAACTATATCCTAATATCTAATCTGGACCTTTCTTTAGTTAATTTGTAGCTATGCCCTCTTGTTCTTGTAGGTGGGTATTTTTTTGTTTACGTTATAATAAACTGGTTGTATACACCACTGACTAGTGTACTACAGTATATGTATAATTGTATATATGAGTATAGACTATAGTACAATAATACAGACTCTGCATAGACTTCTAATGAAGTTAAGTTCATTGCCTCAGCCTAATTAATAATTATTATTCTTCTTCTTCTCGTTCGCCATGCTTTTTCTGTTACATCTACACGTGATGTTCAGCCTAATTATTGAGTCTGAAAGCTCACAACTTACATTTGTCATCGTCATGCAACCATCTTTACTTCTCTGCGTATCTTCAGTCCCACCCACATGTGCTTTGCTAATTAAAAGTAGGGTAGGCATCTTAAGACTTAACCTACGTCCTACTTAAAGTTAATGTGTGACTCCATAAAGAAGAAAACTAGAAACTGTTTCTTCACCTGCTAAATAAACCTATATTATAGTAAATGATACTTACTCTTCGACCATGTCCACAAATGCTTCGTTTATAATAGTTTATATTAATATATGAAATTGAAGTGCAGCCAATCTTCGCCACCTCCGATATTCGTCCCAGATCACAGCAGCAACTAAGCTTTAATCTACGGAACGATCTTCTCGCAGCATAATCAACTGCTTCCTGATGTTTTTATAGTATATATATAATTATATACCAAAATAGTACACGGCCCCCAAAAATTACAACAGATAGATAGTTGATTACTTTCAGAGATCCACCCTTTTGTTTCGGTTTCGTTTTCAAGTTCATGGAAACCACTGGCACACGATATCGATACTACTAACAAGTACAGATCGAATATCATCATCATCATCATCAAGTGCCATGCCGGTTGGCGTTGTGATCATGGACGCTCATTTCCTTTTATCATGTGTGTAGGTTTATCACTTCCTCCGTAGATCGCCTTCCATGCCATGCCTTCAAGCTGTGCAATATTTTCTCTCTGCCTCCCTCTTCCCTGCGATTCTGCTCGTTGTCACCGTGTGTTCCAACAAGCCTCTTCTCATGACACGCCCCCCCCCCCCCAAAAAAAATGACTGCCTTGTCCTGATTTAGTCATAAACTGTCTTTTTGTCTGTTCCTTTTCAAGAACCACGTTATTCTTCTTCTTCTTTTTCTTCTTCTTCTTCTTCTTCTTCTTCTTCTTCGTACGCTGTCAGACGTCAACTTGAATTTGTTCGAAGAAAGCAGCTGTCTTCCTGAGGCTGTCGACACTGCCATAGAGCTTGTCTAGTGTTGCCACTGGTGGTGGCCACATGTGCTTTCTCTAGTCCTCGTATGTCGGGCAGTTTTGCAGCAGATATTCAGCGGTCATTTTCCCTGTACCACAGGTGCATTCGTCAGTGCCACCTATCTTCAGTTTATTGAATAGGTGGTACCTCAGTCTGTTGTGAACCACGTTATTCAATTTCTTTACAGTCCATGGAACTTTCAACATTCTTCTGTAAAACCATAATTCTGTTGCCTAAAATCATCAATGTACGTGGCTGTTGATTGTCCATTACCCCATGTCGTATGTCAGTACTGGTTCCATGCAGCGTCCAAGAACTCTCTTCCTTAAATCCAGTGATAGGCTATTATTACACACGATTCTCCTCATACTCTGAAAGATTGATTTTGCCTTGGCTATTCTGTTTTGTATTTCATAAGTACATCTCCCATCAGAACTGATGCGTGAGTCCAAGTACTGAAATGAGTGTACTTGTTTTAGTTTCGCCTCATTCACTTTCATATAGCAATTTGGAGATTTGTGTTTCTTAGATACTACCATTACTTCTTATTTCTTTTGATTTAAGATGAGACCTTTATTTTTGCTTTGAGAACTACTATGTTTACCAGTTCTTGTAAGTCTGCCTCATTCTGTGCTATTAACACATTGTCATCAGTGTAAAGTAAATTTTGTAGCTCTTCTTTATATCTTTTCTAGTATGTTTATTACCACTCTACGATAAGGACTCCACACCTGTACACAGTACTCCAAACTAGGTCTCACTAATGCTTTATACAGTCGGACTATCACGTCCTTGCTCCTATGCGTAATGTTTATTTTGATCATACCCAGCATTGTATTAGTTTTATCAACATCTGCCTGGACTTGTTCACATGTATGATCTATATACTAACGTCTGGTCAGTCAAACATACTGATTGAACTAGTATAGTCAGGAGTAGGCGAAATATACTGACCGAGACCCCCATCTCACTTCCACGCAGTTCTCTCTGTTTCATGGTGGTCTGGCTAACGAGATGAGGTATTGACGTTGACCCCGTAGCAGATGAAGCCAAGCATGATAGCACAAGAGCCTCGAGGACCCCAGATCACCTTCCCCAGAACGCACCGGATGTGAGGAAAGCTACTGCAACCCTCTACAGAATGCCGTTTCAGGGCATCTTTAATTCAGTGCAGATGTCATGGCAGGTCGAATTCAATGAATCTCCAAAGTGCTCTGTCTCTTTTCTTGATGACGTAATCTTGCAGACTTGACCATGTCCATACCTTGATGTTATCCCAGCACGTATAGCGCTGTTTACCCCCGACTCGCCTATCTGTCGCCTTTTCTTCCTACCAGTTTTGCTTACCACAATGTGTAATGTCGTGTGATGTAACCAACATATCTTAACTGCCTGCCTCTGATTTCGTTCATCATTTCTCTTTAAATCCGTACTTTCTCAAAGACTTCTTTATTTGTTTTCTTGTCTGCATTTCAAAGACATCATTTCTCTTTAAACCCGTACTTTCTCAAAGACTTCTTTATTTGTTTTCTTGTCTGCATTTCAAAGACATCATTTCTCTTTAAACCCGTACTTTCTCAAAGACTTCTTTATTTGTTTTCTTGTCTGCATTTCAAAGACATCAATTCTCTTCTCCATCTGCTTGTTAATCGTCCACGGTCCTACACGCCACACAGTAGGGGTGAGTGTAAGAAACACCTAGTCCATCTGCCTTTCAATTGGCTGGTTACTTGTTTAGATGTTAATACATGATTCATGTTGGTAAAAGTAGATTTGGCCAGCCCTACTCTCTGCTTGACTTCCATTTCCCATCTTCCAACCTCTGTTTTTATATTTCTAAGATAGAAGACACTCTTGATCTGTTCTTGTGTTTGATCCTCTATTTTTATATTTTTCACATGATATAATCCTCTATTGTGATATAAACATGATCATATAATCCTCTATTTTTGTATTTTTTACATTATATAATCCTCTATTTATATATTTTTTACATTATATAATCCTCTTTTATATGGACATTATTATATACTCCTTTATTTGTATATAGACATCATTGTATACTCCTCTATTTTTTTATGTGCATCATTATACAATCCTCTGTTTTTATATTTTTACATTATATAATCCTCCATTTTTATATATATGGCATATATAATCCTTTATTAGTATCAAATACTCGCAGTTATCATCATCATCATCTTCTTCTTCGTTCTCAATCACCCGCTACCAGACCCTGAAAGGGATTAAGTAGCAGAATGTAGTCCAGAGAACGGAATGCGTTGTGTCGTAGTTTACAGCTTGACTGCGATATTTGCACCTTTCGGTCCAACACATCCGACTTCAGCAAGCATTTTTTTTAGTACCGGGTTAGCATTCCCTCTTCGATCCCATCTCCTTAGCCAGTCTGCCCTGCTGCAGCCTGTTATCCGGGATCACCGCGTGAGGTGTAGAAGGGTCTTGGTAGCTCTGGTTCGCTGGCCCTGATGCTAGCAGTCAGCTATGGGTCACTGACCACTGCAGCTCATGCGCTGCTCAGCATCTTGATCCCATCATCATCTTATTCAAGGAAGCCTATCCACTTCTAATGTTATACGACGTGGAGGAGATTTGCGTCACATGTCCAAACCATTTAATTACTTTCTTTTTCTTCTTCCTTCTTCTTCTTCTTCTTCTACCATTGTCCTGAAAAGGGCGATGTGTCGTAGTTTACGGTGAGGTTGTGATACCTACGCCTTTCGATACGACACATCCGGTTTCAGCTGGGTTTTTTAAATTTTTTATTCCGGGATTGTCTTCCCATTGCTATTCTCAGCCAGACTAGACTAGTTCAGCGATTCCAGGGCCGACACTTGGAAGTTGAATATTGTCTTGGTCAGCTCTGGTTCGCTCACCATGATGCAACTAACCAGCTATGAATCACTGGCCGCTGTCAGCTGCATTGTCGCTGTTCCCTCTTTGTGATGGATTTTTTTGTGCTGCTCACTATGTCTCTTCTAGTGATACGTGTTAATTGTTTGTGGTCGCCACTTGCCAGCTGTTCTCAGGCTGCGCATTCTTAGACGAAAACCAAAAATCTCGTCAAAAGTCGTTGCCCACCCCGCCCGTCAAACATCACCATGAACGACAACACTATTGCTGCAATAGAACACTTCGTCTACTTGAGCAGCAGGCAGTCCTCCGACACGCGCAGCATGCAGTCCTCCGACACGCGCAGCAGTCACGGCACCACCTTTTGGATGGACCCGGTGACTTCATCCGGGCACTCACTCCGCAGAGTCTGATCCCAGCGGAGGCTTTCCATGAAGACCAGCTCCGTATCTACACCTCCCGTGTCATCCCCGTCCTAATGTACGGTTTTGAGAACTGGACACTACTGTCGCGGGAACGGCATTGCTCTGGAGCCTTCCTCTTGCGCTACTCTACCAGAAGCACATCCTCGGGATATATTGGCATGGCCTGATTTCCAACAGTGAAGTAGTTCAGCGTACTCATCTCGCAGGCATTGCCTAGGCGATAGATCGCCGCCGCCCCTCCCTCTTCGGTCACGTTGGCTGTCTCATTCCACCCCCCCCCCCTCATCTTCCTCCGGAAGTCCCGGTCCACCAGATCCTATGACTGGCAATGGGAGCTAGGGACTGGAAGAGGCCTTGCTCATCCTGGGTTTCCCTTGCAATTTAGCTAAAACAGATCGCCCAACAAAATTGCAGACCGTCTGGGACTCGGCCATCAGACGTGGTCACGGACATTGACTCGACTAGCCCTGGTCGCCTAAGCGTAATAGGGCTTCTATCTGTAAAATCAAGCTATGCACTGACTTACTCAAAATCACGCCTTGCTAATAACTAGACAGAAAGTACCCACTGCATATTAACACTGCAGATATTAAGGGATCAAGAATCAAGATACGTTTGTCGTGGATGACACAGGCAGAGAGGACGATTGGTCAGGTAACCACAGTAGAGACAATATATAAACTGGAGAAATGTATCTGGCGATAAAATGAACTACCATCGAGGCATCATCACCTTGGGATATGGGATGCAGAGAATGGTGCAACAGGGAAGCGAGATTCCAGGTTAAACAACTGGTAAGTGATGATAATAATAATAATTCTTCCGTCGTCGTCGATGAAGACCACCAACATCATCACGTGTCATAATGCAACCTTGAGTATATGTGTGCGCTCATGCCTGATCAAGCCAATTCGAGCCTGGAAAAGTCTATGACAGGACTGGCAAACGTAGTCAGCAGCTATCTCTGCTATTTTATCTGCTCTAGACATCCTGATTGCACGTCTATCCTGGTCTGCGTGGGTACGGAGACCCTCACTGAGTTAAACGCTGTTTGTGACACCACTCTTCTATGTTGAGTGATTTTGAGACATGCTCTCCCGGGTGTTCATTTGACAGCACTTAAGGGACTGCTTCAGATCGTCCCTGAAATACTTTTTTTGACATCTTTGTGATCGTTCTCCTTCACTCAGTTCGCTATACATGCGCCTCTTTGGAAGTCTTCCGCTTGGTATTCGAGCAAGGTGGCCAGCCCATCTCAATTTGGATTTTTGCCAAAGTGCATGAATACTTTGCATGTTGGCTCCGTGCATCACTTCCGTATCTGTGATATGGTCCTGCCAGCGTATATGCAGTACGCGTCTCATGCTCAAACAGTTCATGTAAAAAAATAATGATAGGTAAGTAATGAGATGCCCGAGTGGTCTGCCGGAGTTTTTATGTATGACAAGAATAGCACCACACAGGGAGCATGTCGTAAGAGGTGACTAACTGTGTGGCATGGCATAACACCAGCCATGGTTAGCTGGTTTGTTTAGAGCAGCATAGATGTCGCCTAACAGGCTGATGGTCTACTTTGCTCTAGTGTTAAAGTCTAGAACTCGCACATCGGTTGACCACCTAACACAGCGGAGTATTAAGCTGCTCAAGCCTAGCCCGCTAAACAGGAAATCCTTCTCACGGCTATATCCAGCTCATACCAGAGCTGGGACCTGCACAGTGGCATCTGCCTCTGTAGAAGTACATGTCGACTAAGAATTAAGAAGTAATGAGATACTTGGGATTATACACCACTTTTATGGACTACGAAAAGGCATTTGGCAGTGTCAATCGAAGCACTCTTCGGTAAACTGATGAGACACTACTGAATACTAGAGAAGTATATAACCCTCAGTCAGAATCAAGATGCTGAGCAGTGCATGAGCTGTAGGGTTTGTAAAAAGATACAGTTAGAAGACTGTTGCATGAAAGAACCGTGACTGATAGCTTCGGGGTGCAGACATGGGTGAGACAGAGATGCCTTCTCTCATCTTGTTCGTTCTTGTTGGCTTTATATTGGATAATGAAGACACCAATCGATGGGAAAAGAACTGGTATTCAGTAGATAATATGGTCGCAACTGGAGAACCTGGATTACTCAGATGATCTGCTACTTTTGTCATGTTGTCGTAGTCAAATGCAAGAGAAATTGAACAGGATGAGAGAACAATCAGCAAAGCTAGGACTGAATATCAACATGAAGAAAACCAAATCTCTTAAAATCAATCGCATCAACAAGCAGTCAATCATGCTGGAGGGAGAACGTTAGAAGAAATGGATACCTTTACCTATTTGGGCAGCACAATTGACACACCAGGAGGTACAGATGCTGATGGAAAGATCAGAGTTGGAAAGGCAAGAACGCCATTCCTGACATTAAACAACGTATGGAGATCCAGAGAAATTAAAATTCACTCCAAAGTCGTTGCTGCTGTATGGTGCCAAACATGGAGAACGACCAAGGCCATCCAACAATGACTCGTTAATATGTTTCTGCAAAGAGTAATGATCATAAAGTGGCAGGACACTGTGAGCAATGAAGATCTTTAGGAAAAGAACCAATAACAGTCAGTGGAACAACAAATTAAGAGAAAACAATGGAGTCGGATAAGACATACACTACGAAAGGCACTGTCCAATATAGCCAGACAAGCTCTCGCATGGAATCCTCCAAGGAATAGACAGAGAGGTCGACCTAAAAATTCACGGAGAAGATAATGTGAGAACTAACTAGAAAGAGTAGTGTATGACCTTATACAAGACGAGATGTGGTTGTTGTTATTGAATGCCCACAATAAGTAGTTTTACTCTTTTGTGCGCCCTATAAAGTACGTTAAGTGGCGGGTTGTTGTAGCTTTCCGCACATCCCGAGCGTGCTGATGAAGTTAGACCGGGTTTTCCTGGCGGTTGTGCTATGCTTGGCTGCTTCATTTGTGTATCGCTCACTACTACGGAGATCACGTCGAACCTCACCTTGTTAGCCAGACTGATATCCTCGACAACAGCCAGTTTCCAGGACGACCAACGAGGAGGTCAGGTGAGGGTCTTGGCCAATATATTTCTCCTGACCCTGGCTTACATTGTCTGATCAGTATGTTTTGCCTGACCAGACGTTAGCATCATCGTCCCATGAGATGTACTCAATGGCCAAGGCATCGAGAGGAACGATGGACTTTGAAGTGATAGCATATTCGGAATAAAGGCAAAGGCCGCCGTCCATCGTACAAGTTGATGGCATCCATTTTGCTAGCTCTATTTTTAGTAAGGATTAACTGCGCTACTTTTTATCCTCACTCTCTCGTCTCGTGCCACCCGACCCCAGTGGCAAGTCAAGGATAAGATGACTAGGGGGCGACTACGAGGTGCAGGGAACTCCGCATCAAGCAACCGTGAAAAAGAGGGCGGAGTCCAGAGTCGAACCCACACCACCTGATCACGAGGCCGACGGCTTAACCACTTTGCCACGAAATTCGGGATAATGATGCTGTTATATATACCAACGGATCTGAACTGCGCTTTGAAATATCTAGAGAGATATCTAGTTGGTCTCCAGGGAGAGCCTCTGTTGTAATCAGATTATGTGGATATTACTAATGGATGACACCGCAAGCACGATCCTTCTATGGATGTCTGTGTTAAAGAGTACATCAGACGTCAGTATGTTGCCTAGGTAGATGAAGTCACTGGGACCGACCGGATTGCCGTTGTTAGTGATTCCCGCCACAGCCAGACCATGGTCATGGACCAGACCACTTCTAAGACTTTGATTGTCCTACTTTAGATATGCCGTCTGACATACCGGGAAAATCCTTTGAAACGTCACATTCCACTGCGGACTAAATAACGGAACTCATATTGTGTCAAGGTTTATAATCAATCCATGCTACACACAGAGAAATAAAACAAATTCACGGCACAAAATACAACAAATCACTCTTGAGAGTGATCCTTTTACAGAATCCTGCCATAAAAACAACTACATATCCATCTGTGTTTCATGAACACGCTATTATAGTTGCACTGATAGTTGACACATGCACGTTCCGTTATTTAGTCAGCCGTGGGATGTGACGTTTCAAAGGGATTTCTCCGTGATCTTGGTAATCGCCCAGGAAATGTGAAGGTCTAGTGCACTGCTAGAATTCTCGGCATGCTCACCTTTCTTTTGAAGATCATATTGTGACTGTCAATACACACTTCATTGGTCAGGCGGCAGTAGCACATGCACGGTGTCAACAGAAGGTGGGGGTCAGTGTGCTGCACTTGACCCCTGGGACATAAACTCCCCAATAAAATGACGGGCGGGGATAGGGTGGGGGTATAGTGTCCAAATTGCATTCAGTTTGACAGACTAGGCATGCCGTGGGATTTTTCATGATATGACTGCTTCTTCCAGTCCACCAGGGAGAGGAGACTAGCGTTCGGTCAGGCACAACATACTGATCAGACTGTTAGGGTCGGTGAAATACTGATCAAGACTTCATTCGCACATCACTTCCAGGCAGTTCTCCCTGATAACAGGCTTTTGCATGGACGTCTAGCTAACAAAGTGGGATCGGTATTGTGGTCCCCACAATGGTGAGCTTTCTGGTGAAACTCGCATTGCACTACAGTCAGGAGGACCGAGGTTCACCTACCTAAAGTATGCGAGCTTTCTTATGAATATCGCATTCCATTACAGCCAGAAGGACCGCGTTCCACGCTCTGAAGCAGGCCTCAGGATGTGAGGAGGGCCATAATCCACCACCAAAGAGAGTCGTCAAGAGTACCTCTAACTCAAGTATGTGTTGCATTAGCTTCTTCTTCTTCGTTCGTTTTCAATTTCCCGCTACCAAGACCTGAACATCACATGGCTTTGCAAATAGCAGAAAGTGGCATTAACCATATCAACAACTCCGAGTCGACCCAACTCTAAATGGTTCCCAAACGAAATCAGAAGAAAATTCGGAGACACCGCAGTAGCTACATATATCGTGCCCTTTCGGTACCACTTTCAAGAATGAAAGGGACTGAGTATATATGCGGGCACCCAAGTATAATAATCTATGAGCCTTTTCCAAGTTGAGCCCCTAAAATAATGTAACATGTCGCAAGTAAGAAACACTCGAATAAAAACAGTTGAACAAGAACCGGGTGAGAAATCTGGTCTGTAGCGAAGAAACATAAAAACACGGGCTGCATGAAAGATACGCAATGGGTATGTAAGTCCTTGAAATATTAGAATGCTGTGTCTAAACTAAAACTTTATGTTTAAACTTTATTTAATAAAAGTTTTATAAGTGACCAAGACTTCGCTTCTTATATCCGCGACTGACAAAACTGTTGGGGGGGTCTGTGAGTCACTCTTACAAAACCTATTATCGATCGTTTCCGGTGACCCTTTGGTTCTCAAAAAGTTTTTGTAATTAAATGTTCATACAATTTATTTGTGTTTGTTTGTTGTTAAACATTTATACTGTAGCGATTTTAATTCAGCATTCCTACAAATTGTATTTGCTGGAGCTATCAGCAATATAGAAATTGTAAATTGGACATAAATTCAAAGAAGCAATTCTTTAAATTTATATTTAATTTGGCTTTTTTAAAAAATGAATTAGTGAATTTCTCGTCGCATGTTATCAAACTGTCAGTTTATCATATAATTGATTTCTGTTTAAATCTGTCCCTCTTCAAGATTTAAATAATGGTATCTTTATTATTAAATAATTTTTCATACCCTGTTTTGCTCCAAGCACCAAAACTAGTATTCATTCATTTAGCCAGTCACAATGACAATGAACATAATTACAATACATCATTAACATAACAATGAATAACAAAGTCTCTATAATAATACAGACTCCTCGTCTTTGTCTTTAGCGATGTATTGGTTTTCTTTGGCCTTTTCTTGCGGCTTACACTTTCTACAAAAGGGTAGGGTAGCCAGCCTCATGCCCAATGTCACCTAGACATATTCACATAAATATACAAAGCCGATGAGTAATGCATGAGGTATTACCGTATTACGACACTGACATCTGTTGCCATATTTATAGTATATGTTTACGATTATTCATGGGGAAGGACGCTCATGCATTGTTGAAATTTTTTTAGTAAAATTGTATAACAGATTGAAAGTTGAAATGGATCTGATGTTGAACATTCAAATAATGGTAATGGGCGAGTAAAATAAGGAGTTAATGGTAGCATATATGAGACAATGGATTTAAAGTTGTTGTAATAATACCCACAAGAATACATTTACTCTTTTGTGCACCCTGAAAAGACGGTTAAATAGTTGGTTGTAGTAGCTTTCCTCACATCCTGATCGTGCTGGTGAAGGTGGACAGGGATCCTCCAGGTGGTTGTGCTATGCTTGGTTTAATCTGCATTATGCTGACTACTGGTGGGGATCATGGTTGATCCGCATCTAATCAGCCAGGACTTGACTTGATGTGACCCTTGTCCCAATAACTTGACTTATGTGACCCTTGTCCCAATAACTTGACTGGATGGGGCTTTTGTCCCAGTAACTTGACTTGGTGTGACCCTTGTCCCAATAACTTGACTTGATGTGGCTTTTGTCCCAGTAACTTGACTTAATGTGACCTTTGTCCCAATAACGTGACTGGATGTGGCTTTTGTCCTTGTAACTTGACTTGATATGACCCTTGTCCCAATAACTTGACATGGAGGTGACCCTTGTCCCAACAACTTGACATGGAGGTGGCCATGAAAACAGCTTGTTTCCAGGGAATGTTACATGGAAGAGAGATAATGAATGGGAATGAAGTTGTTAGAGACTTCAGTATACTAAGTCACAGCTTGTATGAGGTAGGGTGGCCAGTTCCTTTCATAGTTGCCTTTTACTTCCCTGGTAATATGCCAGGTAACCAATTGCAGCAGGGCGGACTGGAGCATACCGATAGTGGGATTTGTACCCGGTATATTTGTGGTGAAAAATGAATGTTCTATCACTGCCCTAATCGTATGTCTTTGTGGTTAAAGATGAAGTGTTGTTGAATGACCACAATGAGTAGGATTACTCTTGTACGCGCTGAAAAGGACGTTAAGTCGCAGCTTGTCTTAGCTTTCCTCACATCCCGAGCTGATGAAAGTGAACCAGGGTCCTCTAGGCGGTTGTGCTATGCTTGGCTTTATCTGCATGTCGCTCACTACTACGGTGATCACTCGTTAGCCAGGTTGTCATGAAATCAGCCTGTTTCCATGGAGAGCTACAAGGAAGCCGAGGTGAGGGTCTTGGCCAGTATTGCCTGAACCTGACTAACATGACTGATCAGTATATTTTGCCTAACCAGACGTTACTCTTCCTTTCCACCCTAGGTTGGTACTATTGCCAAATGGTGCGTACCGTTATAGATTTAAGAATATTTGTTAAGCTTTTCTTCGATACCTGGATCCAGTTTTAAAGGGCTCAGAGAGGGGATAGGAAATCTGTGAAGATGACTTGGTTTGTTGGGTGTATTGTCATGTTCTTGTACTGCGAAGACTACAGTGGAACACGGAGGGAGTCATTAACAAAAAGCTCTCCCTAACACATCACTTGCATGAAGGTAAGATTGACGTGGCATGTATCCAAGAAACGCACCTCAACAGCAACCATAAATTCTCAATCAGAGGATACCAGACCTTCTGTCTGGATAGAGAAGGTCACAAAGGAGGGGTTCTGATACTGACCCGTAACTGCATACCGAGTAGCGCGGTAGCTGTCAATCACACCGGACAAGCAGAAATTGTAGGAGATAATGGTTCAAGAGACGAAGATCCGCATCTTCAACCTGTACGGACCACCAAACAAAGACCTGTCGCTCTCGAGTATGGAAGTCAAAGACTCTAACTGCATAGTAGTTGGAGACTTCAACAGCCACTCGGAGAGATGGGGATACTCGGACACAGACAGCAGAGGTGACGAAGTGGAAGATTGGGAGATTGACACAAATCTCTGCCTTATCAATAGGCCGGAGGATAGCCTTAGCTTCTATTCTAGAACATGGCATACCACCTCTACTCCAGACTTGGCCTTTTCCACGGTGGATATTCACCACAAAATAGACCGCCAGGTGCTAAACCAATTGGCAGGTAGCGACCACAGGCCAATTAGGCTAGAAGGTGATATGGAAGTAGGCTAACAGGAAATTAAACCGCTCCCACGTTGGAATTACAAACGAGCCGACTGGGACAGATTTGCAATCCTGACAGATGGGCTGTGTAAAACCATCAACACATGGAATAACAATATGAAGCCCATGGTGGAAAGCCTAAGCAAAGCAATAATGCAAGCTGCCACTGAAACCATCCCAAGAGGGGCAAGGAAAAACTACAAGCCTTATTGGAATGATGAATTGCAGAAAGCGGAAGACGAAGTCTCAAATGCTAGGAACATGGCAGAGAGAGAACAATCTATGGAGGCAAATATCGCCCTCAAAGCCACCACGGCGAAATACAAATACACTCTAAACCAAATAACAAGAGAAAGCTGGAAAAACAAAACAGAAAGCCTCAATTTAGATAAAGATGGGAACAAACTATGGAAGCTACTCAAAGCCATGAATTATGAAACTCCATCAAACAAACAAATTACCATCAAGCAGGGCGACAACATGCTCACTGGAAAAAAAGCAGCAAATGCCTTTGTTGAACATTATGCTAGAGCTAACCACATCAATGTCCCTGCAGATAGGCATACAGACATTAGGGAAGAACAAAATGGGCACGATAACATCAATATGGCACCAGAGGAGCACATGATGGCAAAACCAACAATGAATGAAATGGAAGAGGCCATGAGAACTTTAAAGAAAAAGAAATCACCCGGAAAAGATGGGGTAACAAACGAGATGCTGATGGGGCTGGGCCAAACAGCAAAGAGGAAGTTATTATCAGTCCTGCACCAAAGCTGGAAAAGGGGTATTGTACCTCAGGCATGGAAAGATGCAGTACTTGTACCAGTACCAAAGAAAGGAAAAGATAAAACAGATCCAAATGGATACAGGCCTATCAGTCTACTGAGCTGTGAAGGCAAACTGATGGAAAGTATGATAAACACCAGACTGATGTGGCATCTGGAAGAAAAACACATACTAATTCCACAGCAAGCAGACTTTAGACAGCACAGATCCGCTGAGGATCAGATCACCCTCATAGCCCAGGAAATAGAGGATGCCTACCAGGAGCAAAAACACACAGTAGCGGTCTGGGTGGATCTAGAAAAGGCATTTGACAAAGTATGGAAAGAGGGACTTAAAGTCAAGCTACGAAGAAGTGAAGTTTGTGGGAAAATGTACAAATGGATCAGCCACTACCTCAAAAACAGAACAGCCAGAGTTCAAGTACAAGGGCAGATGAGCAAAAAGGTGACACTTGAGCAGGGAGTACCCCAAGGGGGAGTACTGTCACCCACACTCTTCCTGGTGTATATAAATAACAAAACAGAGAATATACCAAGAAGAGTCGACAGCTCAATGTTTGCAGACGATCTGGCTATGTGGACCTCTGAAAAGAATCTCACCATAGCAAGTAATCGGATGCAGCAGGCCCTAACATCGCTTGAAGAGTGGGCGAACTCATGGCTGGTCAAAATAAATGAGGAAAAAACAACATGCACGATATTCTCGCTTTAAAAAAAACACCAAAATAAGTCCTAACGGCAAATACGTGCAGCCAAACGACAACCCAAACTACCTTGATCGGCGCATGACATTAAAAAGTCAGATCGAGAGAAACCGATTGAGAGCCAGAGAAAGAATGACAATCATGAGGAAACTTGCAGGCACAAGCTGGGAAGCAGACGAAAGTATACTAAAGAAACTGTACACTGGAAGAGTGGGACCAGTTCTCGAGTATGGCATTGCGGCATGGACAACAGCAGCAAAGTGAACTTCGATAAAATTAGCAAACTTCAAAACCAAGCCATGAGAGTTATAACAGGAGGCATGAAGTCAACGCCAATTGTAGAACTTGAAAAGATTACAAAACTGCAATCCATGACCGACAGAAGAGAATGCAGAGCCCAGCAGTAAGCAGAGAAACTCAGAAGACTGACTGACCATCCAATGCACCAGAGACTAAAAAATTTTGGAAATGGGAAACTAAAGCGGAGAAACTTTGCAGAAATAGCCAAAGCAAAGATGAATGAAGACCCTATGAACGCACTAACAACACCAAAGCCCATCCCTACTGTACGAAAACCTACCTGGAGGCAGCATATATTTCCAGAGGTGGAAGAAAATATACCAGGTATTGGAAACAAAAAACAGCCAGACTGAAAAAGAAAGAAGAGATACAACCCTGAGGTACATAACGGAAAACTACCCAAGCATGGACTGGACCCATGCATACACCGACGGTTCTGTTACAAACACAATACAGAATGAACGGGCAGGGGCATTCCTGAGCCTACCAAATGGCAGAAAAATAACACTATCAGTGGCAGCTGGAAAATTCTCAATTTCAGAGCGGAGGCAGAGGCACTGAGGGCTGCAGTAGAAGAAATGGTGACAGATAAAAGGAATGAAAGCCATATAGTCCTGCTCACAGATGCCCTGGCCGTAGTCACAGCACTAAAAAGCCAGAAAAATACTGAACTTAATGATTTAAGAGCAGTACTCTGTCAACTATGCCAGCAGTCCGCACCAAAAAGAGTAGTGGTACAGTGGGTTCCATCCCACTGTAACATCCAAGGCAACGAGGAGGCAGACAGACTGGCAAAAGAAGGTGCAAGACTACCAAAACCAGATACTAGTGTGGCATTGCGGCATGGAGAACAGCAGCAAAGACGAACTTCGATAAAGTTAGCAAACTTCAAAACCAAGCCATGAAGGAGGCATGAAGTCAACGCCAATTGTAGAACTTGAAAAGATTACAAAACTGCAATCCATGGCCGACAGATGAGACTGCAGAGCCCAACTGCAATCAGAGAAACTCAGAAGACTGACTGACCACCCACTGCACCAGAGACTAAACAATTTCGGAAATGGGAAGCTAAAGCGAAGAAAATTTTGCAGAAATAGCCAAAGCAAAGATGCACGAAGACCCTATGAACGCACTAATCACACCAAAGCCCATCCCTACTGTACGAAAACCTACCTGGAGGCAGCATATTTTCCAGAAGTGGTAGAAAATATTCCAGGTATTTTTAAACAAAAACTGCCAGTCTGAAAAAGAAAGAAAAGATACTACCCTGAATTACATTACGGAAAACTAACCAAGCATGGACTGGACCCATGCATACACCGACGGTTCCGTAACAAATACAACACAGTACGGAGGGGCAGGAGCATTCCTGAGCCTACCAAATGGCAGAAAAATAACACTGGAAAATACACAAGCAATTTCAGAGCTGAGGCAGAGGCACCGAGGGCGGCAGTGGAAGAAATGGTGACAGGTAAAAGGAATGAAAGCCACATAGTCCTGCTTACAGATGCACTGGCCGTAGTCACAGTACTGAAAAGCCAGAAAAATACTGAACTTAATGAATTAAGAGCAGTACTCTGTCAACTATGCCACCAAAAAGAGTAGTGGTGCAGTGGGTTCCATCTCACTGCAACATCCAAGGCAACGAGGAGGCAGACATACTGGCAAAAGAAGGTGCAAGACTACCAAAACCAGATACTAGTGTGACATACTAAGAGTCAAAAAGGCTTGTTAGAGCTAGATACATGACCAAATGGGAAACAGAACATACTGGCTACACAAAAAACGATGCCTATTACCAGTTGAGCAGAAGAGAGCAGGTCGTGGTCTTCAGACTTCGCACTGGCCACAATAGACTGAGGTACCACCAATTCAACAAATTGAAGATAGGTGGCACTGACGAATGCTCGTGTGGTACCGGAAAAATGACTGCTGAACATCTGCTGCAAAACTGCCCGACATACGAGGATCAGAGAAAGCAGATGTGGCCATCACCAGTGGCAACACTAGACAAGCTCTATGGCAGTGTCGACAGCCTCAGGATGACCACTGCTTTTTTCGAAAAAATAAAGGTTGACGTCTGACAGCGTAAGAAGAAGAAGTACTGCGAAGAGAGAGCAGACATAGTTTCTGATATTGCTTGGATCTCTGGCATCAAATTTGTGTAAAAAATAATGTGTGGATAGTTGGTTTATTGTTTTATCTGGAAACATTATATAGGAGGTGTGTCCTCTGTTTATGGTAGCCTTAAAATCTGAGCCAGTTGTGCAGGACTGGATTCAGTTCCTGGGATAGAACTGGATGGTTCTCAAGTGCCGTAGAGTTTAGTATGTTGCTAGCGGGGGACTTGTTCACTGAATAGTTCATGGGTGCAGTGTTTATTTGGACCTATGTGAATGTTGAATATCTATTGATCAGGGATCAAAACCAGAGGTCCTGACAAGAATAGCACAAACAGTAGCAGCGCTTGCACAATTGAAACATATGTGGAAAGATAAAAGACTCTCCCTCGCCATAAAGGTCAGACTAATGCGCTCACTGGTTCTTTTGATATTCCTCTACGCCTGCGAAACATGGACTATTGCAGCAGACCTCCAGAGAAAAATCCAGGCCATGGAGATGAGATGTTTTAGAAGACTCCTACATATCACCTACAACGACCGTATCACAAATGATGAAGTATAATGTAGAATTGAGAATGGTAGTGGATTATATGATGACCTCTTCACAACGATGAAAAGAAGAAAGCTGACTTGGTATGACCACGTGTTGAGGTCCAATGGACTTGCAAATACCATACTACAGGGCACAGTACAGGGCAAGTGAAGGCGAGGACATCCGAGAAAATGATGGGAAGGCAACATCCATGAATGAACTAACCTTCAACTCGAGGAGGCACAAAAAGCAACTGCAGACAGAGAGGGATGTCGCAGGCTTATGGAGGTGTCAGCAGGGGTGCCCCAACGATATCAAGAGGCCACAGGATGAACTGAACTGAATGTTGTATTTCATCGGCAGTTGGACACTTTTCCTTTTTCATTTTTTATAAGAATGGAGCTTCTCAAGACCAAGTAATGAACACAGCTCTTTTACTATGAGAGGCAAGAGCTCTGACTGCTAATTAACTTAGATACATGACTATATGTTGCAATCGATCGAATGTGAGTTGCAAAATGTGGCTAAAGGGGGACTCGGTGGTCTCTGGTCTCGAGGTAAGATGTCCGCCTTGGGTGCCGGAGGTTGCGGGTTCAAATCAAGGTGAAGACGAGGATTTTTTTCACTTAGATCTTCTGGTAAGGTAAAAATTTCCTGATCTCTGGGGTAGTGAGATCAGACTCCCGTATTCAGTGTCGAGCACGCAAAAAATAAATTCCTTGGCAGTTGGAAATAGAAAAGAGTAGGCTTAGCGGCCGCTGCCAGGACAAAATTCAAGTTAAAAAATCTACCCAAGTCATTTCTACCTATTCCTAGGTGGATTGTTAAGAGCAGCTATAGATGGTGCCTAACTGGCCGCGTGCCTACTTAGCTCTAGTGTTTGAGTCTATTAAGATGGACTTGCACATCAGTTAAACCACCCTCCAAGAAACTGGTTGTATACAGACTGTAGATTCTTCTAAATCAGTATAAATACGTTAAGTTATGTTAAAGAAGTTAAGGCAACCTCATCATGTGAAATTAAGAGCTGAAAAACCCACCACTGCAGAAGCAGTTACATGTTTCAGTACAGGCTTCCTGGTAGGAGTTTATCTGCAGTGGTGAGCTGCTCATGCTTACGTTGTAGTGAAGAATGACGATGCTAATTGCTAGTAAGACCCTTTCACCGTATCAGCGTATTACCATATCTTAATATTTTAACAGTTTACTGATATTCGTTGTGTATCCTCTACATGGTGGGAACGAAGGCTAACGTCTGGTCAGGCAAAATATACTGATCAGACATGTTAGTCAGGGTCAGGCAAAATATACTGATCAGACATGTTAGTCACGATTGGTTGGTTATGATACATCGCTGGTTGTGCATGTGAAAGGTTTCCAGTCTCGACATGTCATGTTTCAGCAATGTCCAGGTTTCAGAGCCATAAAGCAGGACTGAGACCATGCAGGACTGGTAGATGCAGATTTTTTGTCCCAAGGGAGATCTTGCCATTACTCCACACATGTTGGAGGTCATGCATAGCAGACGCAGCTAGTCCGATAGGCCTTGAGATATCGGGACCGCTGCACCCATTGGATGATATCATGCTACCGAGGTAGATGAATTCATTGGTGCCCACCGCAGTGTGACCTTGAGTTTCAATACCCTCAGGTGCTGTGTCGGAAAAGAGGTTCTGAACTTTGGATATAGACAGGCCTAGGAAGGCGTTTCACTGTCTAACATTTCCAGAGAGCGCTGCAGCGCAGATCTGTTTGTGCCGAACAGGACAATTTTGTCCGCGTAAACGAGATCAGGGTCAGACAAAATATACTGGCCAAGACTCTCATCTCAGCTTCCTCGTAGCCTTTCCTGGAAGCTGGCTGTTTTCATGGCAGCCTAATGAGGTGAGGGATCGATATGATCCCCGTAGTAGTGAGTGACACGCAGATGAAGTCAATCTACCTGGAGGACCCCGGTCCACCTTCATCAGCATGCTCGGAATGTGAGGAAAGTTACTGCAACCTGTCACTTAATGTCCTTTTCAGGGCCCACAAAAGAGCAAACCTTCTCATTGTGGGCATTCGAAACAACAACAGGATGATGCTAATGTACCTATAGGTCTGTTAAAAAGTCCCAGATTGCTTTTGTATAACTTTCAGGCTTACATGGAAGCTAGTCGGCCTTGTCTTTTTTAAAATAGTCCCTTCCTTAATTAATATATTGGAATCAAAATGCTGGGTAGTGCATGAGCTACAGTGGTCAGTGACCCAAAGCTGACTGCTAACATCAAGGCAAGCAAACCAAATCTGCCAAGATGCTTCAACACCTCCACGTGGTGATCCTGGCTGCAACAAAGCAGACTGGCTAAAGAGAAGGTATCGAAGAGGGAAGGCTAACCTGGTACCAAGAAATGCCTGCTGAAGTCAGATGTGTTGGATCAGAAGCTGCAAATATCGTAGTCAAGCTGTAAACTACGATACAGTGCATTCTGTTCTCTGGACTACATCCTGCTAATTTCAAAGCCCTTTTCAGGGTTTGGTTACAGGAGTTTGAGAACGAAATAAGGAGGAAGAAGAATTAATATATCACTCACAATGTTGTCACTCCTGGAAGAAATTCTGGTAAGCATATTTGGGGGTCATGCGTAGAATGGTCTACAAATTGCTCTCAATTTCTTAAAATGTCTGAAACTGTCATCATTTCAAGCTGGATTTCAATTTTGGATATAGAAAAAAGTCTGCTGGGTTCAGGTCAGGTGAGTATTGTGGCTGGGGATGAAAATGTGAAGTTCCCGAACAAGCAGTGTTGTTTGTACATAGTCATAGTGGAGTTGTGTCTCTGAAGTTGAAGATTTGTTCTTCAGACCGTTCTCTGTTAGAATATCATGTCACAATACTATGGAGGTGTTGCATTCTTCTGCTATTTCTTGAACTGTTTAATGAAAATTGGAGCGCAACAAATCACGAACCTTGGCAACATGTGGGTCATCAGATGATGGCGTGGGTCATCCCAAATACGAGACGTCATATGTTGACTGCTGACCTTCCTTCTTCTTCTCTTCACTTCTCTTCTTTTATTGTCTCACTTTCTATTGGGTTGTAGCCCAGTGTCATGGTATGTATTTGTCTCTCGCCTCTCTCGTGGCCCAAGTGACGATTTGTCCCATTTTACTGCAGGTCTCGTTTACACTGTCAATCCATCTTTTCTCCAGTCTACTTCTAGCTCTTCTACCTGATGTTCTCATGATGAAAGTTGCATGAATAATGTGGTCTGGCTGCATTCTCATGACGTGACAGAACCATTTGATTCTATGTTGCTCGATGTAGTCTAATGACTCGATGCAGGGAATTGTTCCAACCCTCTCCTGTATACTCGTATTTATAATTTTGTCTCTTCTGGTATTGTTGACCCTCCTTTAATCATTTATAGCAATTATTCTCCACATATTGTTTTAACATTTCATGAATCTCCGTAAATGTCTTCTTGATCTTAAACCAATAAATTGACTTCATGTGGTCCTTGTCCCAATAACTTGACTGGAGGTGATCCTTGTCCGAATAACTTGACTGGAGGTGACCCTTGTCCCAGTAACTTGACTGGAGGTGACCCTTGTCCCAGTAACTTGACTGGAGGTGACCCTTGTCCCAGTAACTTGACTGGAGGTGACCCTTGTCCTAATAACTTCATTGGAGGTGACCCTTGTCCCAATAACTTGACTGGAGGTGACCCTTGTCCCAATAACTTGACTGGAGGTGACCCTTGTCCCAATAACTTGACTGGAGGTGACCTTTGTCCCAGTAACTTAACTTCATATGAGACACTGTTGTAGAATTTCAAATGTTAGACCTTCATTAGATAATGTGTTGTGCTATTTTCTCATTTCATGTCCTGACTTGCTGGCTTTGTGATCAGCTTCTTCGGTAAGTCTATCTTGATGTTTGTTTGAATTTTATCATTATTATGCAGTTATTTACACATGAGTGCTTGTCCGAATAGTTTGGAAACAAGTTTTCTTGGATGATATGGGTTCAAATCCTTGGTATGGACAGTGTTCTTAAATATCTGGGATCGAATGTTAAAAAGAAAACCTGTACTTTATGGGGTGATTGCAGGGACAAGCAACCTTTATTGCTTAGTCATGTAAATCTCTCCCTAGCTATACAATTATTACAGCAGTGACTAGCCAATTGAAAGTATATTAATGGAGTATTTAAATGGCTCAACTGTTGGGGCACTTGCCTATCGATGGGAAACTGGCCGTGTGTATCACCTGGTCTCACCATGCTACAGTCTATGAAGCTGCATACATTTACCTGAATATGACACTGCCATGGAAGACGAGACAGTGAATGTACTACAACTTACAAAGGTACTTCTTCACATGTCTCTACCACTTTGTCTTCACTGGCAGTATCAACAACAAAACTAAAAGTAAGTAGCATGTCCTTTACCGAACATCGCTTCTTATGACCACCACCTATTTGCCTGTTGTAAGTTTCTTGGCAAGTGTGCAGTACAGTAGGTTGCCATTACTTTCCGTACGTGGTGGAGCGAGAGAAAAATACCAATGTATGTCAAACTGGATACGAGCGTGATTCGAACTGGATGCGTTGGGATTGTGAAATGGACGCTTCACCCCTAGGCCATTCAGCCTCCAACAACGTGACTACCTATAATTTGGTATTTAAAACAATTATAAAATTAGTAATATAAAGAAAATCTTCCCAGACATTTGAACTCAACACATCTTTTCTATTTATGCCTCAATCGTGGCAGATTGTGCCATAGTGCGGTGATCCGAATGAGGTCAAGCTTGCTTGAACTCTTCTGTGCTGGTCAAAAGCGGAAAGCTGTCTTGGCATCTAATGTGCACTAACCTTTCGAAAATGCAAACGTTTATGAATAATAGTGCTGACCGTACCAAGAGAAAGTCTTGTCTCTTGTGCAATTTCGCAACAGGTTATGTGTCCATTTTCACTACCAAAGCACTGACTGGACCTATGCATATACTGACTGCAACAAAGTGCAACAGAAAATGAAGGGGCAGGGGTATTTCTGAGGTTAACAAATGGTAGAAAGATAACATTGTCAGTGGCAACTGGATAATTCTCAAGCAATTTCAGAGCAGAGGCATTGAAAACTGCAGTAGAAACAATGCTAACAGGTGAAAGCAATGAAAGTCAGATAGTCTTTTTTTACAGATTTCCTGTCTGTGGTTACAGCACTAAAAAGCCAGAAAAATACAGCAGTACGGCAGTCCACAACCAAAAGAGTCGTGGTACGGTTGGTTCCATCCCACTGTAAAATTCAAGGCAATTAAGAGGCAGACAGACTGGCAAAAGAAGGTGGAAGGTTACCACTATCAGACTAGTGTGACCTGCGAAGAGTCCAAAAGGTTCATTAAAGCCAGATACATGGCCAAATGGAAAACAGAGCATACTGGCTACACAAAAAATAATGCTTATTACCAGTTGAACAGAAGCGAGTAGGTGGTGGTCTTCAGACTCTGCACAGGCCACAACAGACTGAGGTACCATCTATTCAATAAACTGAAGATAGGTGGCACCGACGAATGCGCCTGTGGTTCAGGGAAAATTACCCCTGAACATCTGCTGCAAAATTACCAGACATACGAAGACCAGAGAAAGCACATGTGGCCATCACCAGTGCCAATACTAGACAAGTTCTATGGCAGTGTTGACAGCCTCCGGATGACCGCTGCTTTCTTCTAATAAATTCAAGTTGACGTCTAACAGAACACGAAGAAGAAGAAGATGTGTCGATTTTCCACGGATAAGACGTTCCACAATCTGGATATTTACAGCAGTGACTGCAGTGGGTTGAGAACCGCTTTTTCTAAAACATTTACATCATTCAAATGTCTTACTGCGAACGAGTGTCTCATCACCGTATTGTTATTGCAGTCTTCTGTAAATTTCCACAGGTTTCACACCTTTTTTCACAAGAAACTTCATCACAACACGCTGTTCCATGCAAGCACTAACGGTGTTGTCCACCATTTTTATTTATCTGTCACGTGACTGGCCCATAGCAAGTGGGTCACCTAGCAGTAACAGGACACAAATACCACTAACTAATGATAGTAGTTCCAGCATGCTAAATCCCATTCAGGTAGAACTAGAACAAAAAGTCATAGTTTGATTTGAACGCCCTTGGATATAGGAGTTAGTTTACTATAGAGATTTGAATATGTTTTTCTAATATAAAACTGTATTTCACAGAATAATGGATAATTAGTTAGCTTTCTTTTCACTTGCACCATTGAGTTAGTCTGCTGTCCTGCGCCGAGTTAATGTGAGCCCATGTCGTTGCACAATCACTCTAATGTCATCTATCCACCTGCCTCGTGGACGTCCCCTTACTCCGCTGTAGCCAAATCAACCAGCATTGTAAGCCATTAGTGGAAGCTGATGAGGGTGCATTCTCATGAGGACAGAACCAACGTATCTTGTGCCTGGAAATGTATTCGACACAAGACGTAGTGCCGACCATACTACAAGATCATCTTTTCACATTCTGTCTTTTCTTGTAACACCGATGACCTTCCTCAAACACTTCATCTAACATGTAGAAATTTGGCTCTGGTGCGCCTTGGACAGAGGCCATGTTTGACACTGGTGACACAGAGTGGACATAAATATACTGTTTATCAGCTGTTGCTTTGTTGCCAAACTAATACTTGGGTGCCTAAGCAGTGGTGACAGCTGATAAAGTCACTGCACATGGTTTCTGACACCTAGTCGAGATTTCCCTGTCGATCCTGCCGTCGAACGAACAATCGACTGCCCAAATACTTCAGTTCAGGGGCCTGTTAAAATGCAATATCATTTACACTTATGTTGAGTGGCCCAGGTGTTTTACTGATCCTCATAGTTTCTGTTCTGTTCTCGTTAATTCCCATATTGTATTTAGAACAAGTCGCAAGCGCATTCACAAGATTTTACAGTTTATTTTCATCGTCGTACAACATACACTGATCATCTGCAAAGAGCAATTCGTGTATTGAGTTCGGTTCTACTTTAGATGTCTCTATGTGAATGGTTTATGATGTTATGTTAGTCCATTTAGATGTTTAAACAGCAGAGGAGAAAACTCACACCATTATGGGGAAATTTTTTTATATATTCGGATTGAAATGGTACGATATGGTTGCTATCATGGACTTGTAGCATAAAACTGGACAGTCAGGGGTTGATAAAAAAATCCAGAGAAGACGTTGACTATGAATAGGACACACTTTGTAAAGGGTCGAATGACATCGCGAGGCAGTCGCTGTCGGAGATCTTGAGAACAGCGAGGGAGGTAGGACAGACATGGCAGATGTTGGAGATGAGAGCGAAGGACAGACATACTGGCATGTGTCAGTAGAGGAGCTATGCTCCACGGTTGGGCGACATGATATTTGATTGATTAATACTCCACAGCATAGAATCATCACTGCATATTGCCTCGTCACCCTCACCCCAATATAAGAAGCCTGCATCACAGCACACATATAGTCTTGTAGTGGGGATTTCTGTAGTGTTTTGTTTTAATAGTAAGGCGGCTAGACCCACACACAACCCTTTTCAGTCGCACGCTCTCATATTGTGAAAGTTACAATCTGCATACACTTTTCTCTCATTAACCCATACACCATTCTGTGGTCAAGAGGTAAGGCACTCGCCTCTCAAATCGAATATGGTAACGGTAGAGGTTCGAGCCCCACAGAATTCAAGTGACCACTAATCTCAAAGGAGGTGAGACTACAGTGCTTGCATCCTGAATTACCTCCAGTCATCTTGACATCATCTTGCCACTGGTCGAATGTAGCTCGGGACCAGAGAGTGAGGTTGATGACCAGCGCAGTATCTTCCTCGCTATAATTCAAATACAGCGCACGTTACATCATCAAAGCAAAACCGTCTGGTGGTGTCACCATCATCGCTTGCGATGGACATTTAACTAATCTTCTTTTTAATGGGGTACATGATTGTTGAAGCTAAGCAATTGAAGTCTTTAACACTTCATCCCTCATAGCAATATCAGCTCTAGAAGTTCTTCTTCGTCGCTCGTTGTCAAACTCTAACTACCAAGCCCTGAAAAGGGCTTTGCAAGTAGCAACATGTGGTCTGGTCAGAAGAACGGAATGCATTGTGTCGTAGTTTACATCTTGACTGCGATATTTGCACCTTTCGCTCCGACACAGTCGAATTCAGCACGACATTTCTGGGTGCCGAGTTAGTCTCACCTCTTCGATCCCATCTCCTTAGCCAGTCTGTCCTACTGTAGCTTGTTATCCAGGGTTACCACGTGAAAGTGAAGAAGGATCTTGGCAGCGTTGGATCGCTGACCGCTACAGCTCATGGCACTGCCCAGCATCTTGATCCCACCTCAGCATCTTGATCCCAGCTCAGCATCTTGATCCCAGCTCAGCATCTTGATCTCAGCTCAGCATCTTGATCCCAACTCAGCATCTTGATCCCAGCTCAGCATCTCGATCCCAGCTCAGCGTCTCGATCCCAGCTCGGCATCTCGATCCCAGCTCAGCATCTCGATCCCAGCTCAGCATCTCGATCCCCTCTCAGCATCTCGATCCCCTCTCAGCATCTCGATCCCAGCTCAGCGTCTCGATCCCAGCTCAGCGTCTCGATCCCAGCTCAGCGTCTCGATCCCAGCTCAGCATCTCGATCCCAGCTCAGCATCTCGATCCCAGCTCAGCATCTCGATCCCAGCTCAGCATCTCGATCCCAGCTCAGCATCTTGATTCCAACTCAGCATCTTGATCCCAGCTCTAGAACTGGACTAGTTACATTGTTTATATAATCAGGAAATGCCCACCATGACAGAGACGAGATAGGCAGGTGTGTGTACAGGGATAAACACGATGTTTGGTTTCGGTTTTAGTGTGAATCTTATTAATGAAATAGGCTAGCGGTGTTTTTGAGGGAAATGGTGGTTAAATATAGATGAGCAGTTCTGAACCTTTCTTTTTTACTTTCGATAAAATCATATATTTACCTGTTTGTTACCTATATTTGGTAATACCACTGATTAGCGCAGTGGTAAGCATAATACAGGTACGGGGTTGAACTCCTGTCACCGGCAGCTCCAGTCGACCCAGATTAAATAGGTACCTGGCTGGTAGTTAGGGAAGGAAAAATACATTAAGGAAATGTGTAATATCGTCTTAATTCACCCCAAATAAAAGAAATATTTATTTTTAGCACATGATTTGAGGTAGTGGCGTCATATATAAGCCCATTAAAAAACTTTTGGCGGTTTCAAATATTCTGAGAGAATAGACGAGAATTTCTGCTTACTACCGCCGTCTTAGCAATGCATTTATTGTGTTAGGGTGGGGTTAGGGTTAGCATCTTTTCTACACTTCTATCTTTATCTAAGCCTTTCAGCTGAGTTCAAGTGCAATCTCCCCATCGAAGGTCGGCTGAAAGGTATTTCCAGTGTACTCTTATCTCTTGTCGTAATAGTGCAATCTGACAACGTTTTCCCAGTCCATCCCATTTTGATATCCACCCACTTAATACCGTGTCTGCCTATTGAACGCCTGCCTTCCACCCTACCCTCTAGTATGGTCTTCAACAAGGAGGTATGTCTTGTTAGATGACCAAAATAATGCAACTGTATAACCCTGATTTTGGTCAATAATTCTCTGTTCACCCTCAACATTTTCAATCCCTCCACATTTGTTTTCTTCTCTTTCCAGGAAATGGGACCCAATCTTCTATATAACCACATTTCGAATCCTTGACTTATTTGTGTAAAATAAAATTATATCGACCTGCCTACCCTCCCCTTAACCCGAAATGGAATGTCCCGTTACAGTCATCGGCTAGGGGTTATTTTTGAAAGAAATGGTGGTTAAATTTAGATGTTTCTGAAACATTTATCTTCGATTAAAACATATATTGTAATAGCACTGGATAGCGCAGTGGCAGAGCACACATAGCACAGATACGGAACTACTGCTACCGGCAGTTCCAGTTAACCCAGGTTAAATGGGTACCTGGCTGGCGGACAGGGAGGGAAAACGGGAGTGAGGAAAGGGGTGCTTGCGTCTTAGTACGTACAAACTCTGTTTGGGGTGAATTACGACGCGAGTTCCAGGAAAGGAACGAGACACCCCACATCACAAGCTGTGGGTGGCTTAGTACAACGAAGGCTCCAACACTTCATCCCCGACGGCAGTGTATACTTGGGGGGGGGGCGGGGACACCACTTTTACTTTTCGTTGTTAACTCCCTCCCCGACTAACCATATTGCTTCCATTCCCACGGTAGCTGTCTGACCTTACAACGACCACAGCACAAACACTCCCCCACACTATCAGAACCAGCTGTCATTGTACACTCACTTCGCAGTACGTCCATTAGCCGTGGTTCCAGACCTGTTTCTCAACCTCCATTCGGTGAAGCACGTGCCTTGACGAGGGTCAGAGTTCGCACAAACACTCCATTTCACGTACACATTGCCGTGTTTTATATCACATCAGCTCGGCCTTGGTAACAGATTGCATCCGTACTGCGTGTAACACTCACTCAGCATCGATCCCAATAAATGTATTCTTGGTATCGAGGAGTAAATTGTTTACATTTCTCTGAATTATCTTATCATTTTTCATTTACTACACTATTGTTGTTTATGTTATTACTGTTTTTGATATCTGTTTTAACCGTCTTTACTGAATGTTGTCATACCTATTATTTATCTTTGATTTTATTTAACTTTTTCGCGGGCCCAAAGACCCCCTTCCAGTATCGAAGCTGAGTTTTACTTTTGAGTACCTGTCTGGGAAATAGAAACACGTGTGTATTTTCTGAGCGGGAGTGTTGCCGTGTGTGTTGAATTCGATCAAGTGGTAGTGTACGCATTTCATATTATTATAGTATATATTTATAGTATATATGTGTGCGTGTTTATATTTGATCAGCTGTTTGTGGTTTTAGTCAAAGCACGTTATCATTCCGCGAGTGCTCTCCCTTAGTTTCAGTAACTTGGGGTTTGTCTCCCACACCATGATTGTTGGAAATTGAATGCGTAATGAGCGCATTATTCCCTGCGATATGCCGTTAATTAATATGGCATTCTTGTTCTTCTATTTATCTTTGTAAGAGATTCGCTGTATCTTTCAATGTTTTTCAAAGCTTCTATAAAACTCGACAGTTGTCCGTTTTCGTGTACCGTACATCTATTTCTCACATTTTAATCAAGTTCCATATAACTCAAATTATATACACACAACCTCTACTAGTGCCACATGTTTATCTATCAAATGTTGACGGATCATGGACTCGTCAGTCAAACGTTTTTGCAGAAAAGCGTAGTTTTTATATATTTACTGTGATATTTTCACATGACAACTTCCACTCACGCATAGTCTCGTGACGCATAGTCTCGTGACCCCACGTCATGCTGTCGTTTCAGAACGTTGTGTGCCGAAGTTCGTGGCGAGTTTACCCGTAAAGTCAAAGTCCCAAAAACAAAAGAAAACGTCTTTGTATCAGTAAAAGCGTGTACCGAAAAACAAGAAGGCGATAGAACCAAGATGTCAAGGAACGTTTGGGTAGGACTCTAGAGAAAGCTGAAACTTTGGCAAGAGATCGAGTGTCTTTCAGACGAACTCTGATGGAAGCGATGTTCTGCAAATGACAAAAAGGACATGCTACATGATGGTCATCAGTCAGCTTTGAAGACATGCGTATTCAGACACACTGCTCAATCTATCCTCCCGGCGCTCTCCAAACGTAAACCTACCTTTCCGAGATTGAAGAGCTTGCGCGCCCGAATGATCCAAGGAGCTATGCCGGCGAGAGTTTCACTCCAAGCCGGGTAGGTCCTTGAAGAGGAGCCAGCCAAAAGGACTGAGGAGCAGGTGGAGCCCTATAAGTGTAGCTGCAGAACCCACCGGCAAGTGGTACATCCATCCCCACTTCATGGCTGAAATGCATTCTTGACTCGTTCTTTACTTTTTGTCCTCTATCATTTATCCCCATCGATGAGAAGAGATGCAGACCAGTGGACATTGCACCTCTGTCCCTTTGTGACGATCTTCCAGGTGGCGGGTAATGCCACACATACCATCACTACAGATGGGCTGGCAGGACGTGACGATCTTCCAGGTGGTAGGGATGCCACACATACCATCACTACAGATGGGCTGGAAAAACTAACGGAAGAATGATGAGATAGCCGACTGAGATGGATATGATATGTACCTGGCAGGACGTGACGAACCTGGGACACCGACATACTGGACTGCCTCCCTTCGGGGATACTCAAAAGATGCCTCCATAACCCTCCTTTGCAATCATGATGCCTCTAAGACAACAGACATTATACGAGATTGGACGTCGCCTCAACAATTGAGGTCAGGTCAGGTCATCCCGTAACCGGCGAGGTCGTTAGGGCACACATGAAGACATCCTCACAATCCCACGCCACCCTTCTCTGTCAGCGGCTGCTGTCTGTGCCTCTTCTGGTCGGAGATTGGTCCATTCTTTTATGTTGTCCTCCCACCTCTTTTTGGGACGGCCTCTTCGTCGTCTGCCTTGCACCATTCCGTGGAGGATCGTATTTGCAAGACCATTTGATCTCGATATGTGACTGTATCAAGCGAGTTTCTTTCTTTTGACAGTTGCCAAGAGGTCTTCAAAAGGCCCTATTGCTGTTGCAATTCTTTATCGTATTTACTCATTTTTAACTCGATCTTTGTACGTGACGTTTAAAAGTCTTCGGAAACATATCTCCAAGGCCTGTATCCTTCGCTGAAGGTCAGCTGTAACTGTCCATGTCTCACAAGCATAGAGGAATATTGACAGGACCAGTGTACGCATTAATCTGATTTTCGTGCATAGTGCTAACCGTTTATCCTGCCAGATTTTGTTAAGCCGTGCAAGCGCCGCTATGTCTGTGCTATTCTGACCAACACCTCACATTTTGATCCTTCACTGACAATCGACCCTAGATATTTAAAACGGCCAACCACTTCGAGTTCCTGACCGTTAGCTTTTATTGAGGAGGCCGTGTGTTGTTGTCCGGGAGGCATTTGGCTGTCAAGGGCTGCCAGCTCACAGCTATATGGAATATATCATCATCATCCTCCCCGCGTAGTGAAAGGTCAGGCAAAATAAACTCATCGGACAAAGTTAGTCAGGGTCAGGCGAAATGTAATGACCAATTGCTGCACACCACAACCACGCAGCTCAGCCCGGAAACAGGCTGTTTTATGGCGGTCTGACAAACACGTGCAGATACCATTACATGTCATAGGGCCGAATGGTGGGGACTCGGATTCTGCTGGGTCCGTAGTAACAGGTCGGTCTGGCTGACGAGGTGGGAAGGTCGACGTGATCGCCATAGCAGTGAGCGACACGCAGATGAAGCCAAGTAGAACACATCTACCTGGTGGACCGTGGACGGCAAGGTTAACGTCTGGCCAGACAAAATACACTGATCAGACAATGTTAGCCAGGGTTGGGATAAATATACTGGCCAAGACCCTCACCTGACCTCCTCGTTGGTCGTCCTGGAAACGGGCTGTTGTCAAGGACAACAATCTGGCTAACAAGGTGAGGTTCGACGTGATCCCCATAATAGTGAGCGACACACAGATGAAGCCAAGCATAGCACAACCGCATGGAGGACTCCGGTCCACCTTCATCAGCACGATCAGGATGTGATGAAAACTACTGCAACACGTCCTCGAACATCCCCTCTAGGGCGCGCACAAGCGTAAAGATACTCATTAGTTTAGTTTAGTGGGGAGGAAGACTGACGTCTGGTCAGGCAAAATATACTGATCAGACATGTTGGTCAGGGTCAGGCAAAATATACTGATCAGACATGTTGGTCAGGGTCAGGCAAAATATACTGATCAGACATGTTGGTCAGGGTCAGGCAAAATATACTGATCAGACATGTTGGTCAGGGTCAGGCAAAATATACTGGCCAAGACCCTCATCTCGGCTTTCATAGTAGCCCTCTATGGAAACTGGCTGTTTTCATGGCAGCTTGGCTAACTTGTTGAGAGATTGACATGATCCCCATAGTAGTGAGTGACAGCAGATGAAGCCAAGCATAGCAAAACCACATTGAGGATCCATATCCACCTTCATCAGCACGCTTGGGGTGTGAGTAAAGGAACTGCAACCCGCGACTTAACATCCCTTTTCAGAACGCACAAAAAAGTAAACCTACTAATTGTGGGTATTCGCAAACAACAGTTTAGTTTAGTCGAAGAATCAACCGTCACTGCAGACGGTCTCACCCAGAGGTGCTCTGTTCTTCTCCATATTTGTTGGAGAATCTCAGCCACAATACACGAGCTCCGTAGCAGCGGCGAGGATCCCGAAAAGTTACTCATTGTGGGCATTCAACAACAACAAAGTTATAACAGGAGGCATGAAGTCAACGCCAATTGTAGAACTTGAAAAGATTACAAAACTGCAATCCATGGCCGACAGAAGAGACTGCAGAGCCCAGCTGCAATCAGAGAAACTCGGAAGACTGACTGACCATCCAATGCACCAGAGACTAAACAATTTCGGAAATGGGAAACTAAAGCGAAGAAACTTTGCAGAAATAGCCAAAGCAAAGATGCACGAAAACCCCATGAACGCACTAACAACACCAAAGCCCATCCCTACTGTACGAAAACCTACCTGGAGGCAGCATATATTTCCAGAGGTGGTAGAAAATATACCAGGTATTAGAAACAAAAACTGCCAGTCCGAAAAAGAAAGAAGAGATACTACCCTGAGTTACATAACGGATAACTATCCAAGCATGGACTGGACCCATGCATACACGGACGGTTCTGTAACAAATACAACACAGTACGGAGGAGCAGGAGCATTCCTGAGCCTACCAAATGGCAGAAAAATAACACTTTCACTCGCTACTGGAAAATACACAAGCAATTTCAGAGCGGAGGCAGAGGCACTGAGGGCGGCAGTGGAAGAAATGGTGACAGGTAAAAGGAATGAAAGCCACATAGTCCTGCTTACAGATGCCCTGGCTTTAGTCACAGCACTGAAAAGCCAGAAAAATACTGAACAATGATTTAATAGCAGTACTCTGTCAACTATACCAGCAGGCCGCTCCAAAAAGGGTAGTGGTGCAGTGGGTTTCATCTCACTGCAACATCCAAGGCAACGAGGAGACAGACAGACTGGCAAAAGAAGGTGCAAAACTACCACAACCTGATACTAGTATGACATACGAAGAGTCAAAACGGCTCATTATAGCTAGATACATGAACAAATGGGAAACCGAACATACTGTCTACACCAAAAACGATGCCTATTACCAGTTGAACAGAAGAGAGCAGGTTGTGGTCTTCAGACTTCGCACTGGCCACAATAGACTGAGGTACCACCTATTCAACAAATTGATGATAGGTGGCACGGACGAATGCCCGTGTGGTACCGGGAAAATGACCGCTGAGCATTTGCTGCAAAACTGCCCGACATACGAGGATCAGAGAGAGCAGATGTGGCCATCACCAGTGGCAACACTAGACACGCTCTATGGCAGTGTCGACAGCCTCAGGATGACCGCTGCTTTTTTCGAAAAAATAATGGTTGATGTCTAACTGCGTACGAAGAAGAAGAAGAAGAAGAATAGTTCACATATATAATAAATAACAACAAACCACCGTTATGAAACAAATGTAAAAATATTCACCATTACCACAAATCTGTATTGTATTGGTCAGGGGGTAGCACATTTGTTTAGTATCGAGGAATCAGGTACCAAATCTAGGATCATGGCGTTGTGCTGGATGAAAAGTTGTGTAACATGCCGGAGGCATTCTGAATGCGCAAATTTAAGTGCATTTTTATTTTTTATTTTACGTGTTTACCTCCGTAGTTTCTACTGGCGGAGGCGCGCCTATTCCACCCCAGACCGTAGTCAATTGGGCGATATTAAGACGCATAAACCAGTGCTTGGATGTATGTGCGAGTCTGTATGTACGTATGCTAGGTTTGTGCGCTCTCAGAACCCAGCCCAACCAAAGGGCAATGGAAGGGTCTCATCCTGAGGGCGCGTATGAAAGTTGTGCAAGAGTGTGACTGTAGGACCGAGTCAAATGAAACAGAGTGAGGTGAGAAGAGCTTCGCTTCTGCTCTTGCCACGAGCTAACCCAGACGCTTTTATTGTAAACAGACCAATGCTATTTATAGCAGGGTGACTCTATACATTGTAAAGGGCCCGTGTCATGTTACGTGGGAGACATCCCGGCGTGAGTATGATGGCCTAGGGCTCAGTCTAACCTGCATCATTTATTTCCTTGAGGAAGTCAGTGTGTTAGTTTCATTCTTTTGTGTTCATGTGTTAGCTGTAGGTTGACATTGGACCAAGTATGTAGACCTATCATGGTTAAAAGTTTTCGATAACTCGGACTGCTGTGTTTGTTTGAAGTAGTTTGTACGCGTTTAACGCCTAACGCATTAACGGTTTTATTGTGTTTCAGTTTTGTTTGTTGTGATTTCAGTTCAAGGAAGACATATGTAGGTGTCGGAATGTCTAACTGATTTGAACTCGTCGTCCAGAAATATAATTTCTTCTTTATCTGCTTCTTTTTGCGATCCTGGTTGTTGTTGTTGTTGAATGCCCACAATGAGTAAGTTTACCTTTTACTGCTCCATGAAAAGGGCGTTAAGTAGCGGATTGCAGTAACTGAACGTTTTTATACTGGTCTAGAAGACTCTGCAGAGTCTGTATACAACCATTTTCATTTACATTTCCTTGCTGTAAAAGCTAAGCGCATCCAATTTATTTTTTAATGATTAATTGTCCTTGCCTCCACTACTTCCTGTGGCAATGTATTCTAAGCATTCACCACTTTCTGACTACAAAAATATTTCCTATTTTCTAACCTGGACCTTTCTTTAGTTAATTTGTAGCTGTGCCCTCTTGTTCTTGTAGGTGGTTGTATTTTGAAGAAAAAATTGTCATTGTCTAAGTTATCCTATTCGATGAATATTTTATAAACCTGTTTTAAGCCACCTCATATTCTTCTCTCTTTTTATAGGCCGGTTTTTCTGAGTTTTTCCTCATAACTGTAATTCTGGAATCCCACTATCAGTTTTGTCGCTCTTCTTTCTATCCTTTCCAGCATGTCTATATCCCCTCTACGGTAAGGATTCCACACCTGTACACAGTACTCCAATCTAGGTCTAACTAAAGCTTTATATAGTTTGACTATCACTACCTTGCTCCTATGTTTAATTTTTCTTTTTATCATACCTAACATACCATTTGCCTTTTTCACTGCTACCTGGACTTGTTCACTCACCTTACATGTATGATTTATTAAAACCCCTAGGTCCCTTTGCTTTTCTATCTTCCTCTTGTTGTTGCTTCTGGGACTGTTCCTTTGAATCTAATGTTAAGAATATCATTTGACCTCAACACATGACCAACCATTGTAGTTTACATGTAAGTCTTTATTTGTTTTGTGAGTCGATATTTAAACATACCATTTCTGTATGTTTGTTCCAAGGATCTGTCCGAAGCACTATATTTCAATTTTTAGATTTTTCGAGGTTAAAAACAAAATACATTTTTTAAAACCCGCAGAATATAATAACGCTTAACAGACAAGTAGCGTGTCCTTCAGTCCTCGTGTCCTGATTATGTCTGATCAGTCGCCTGATGCACAGTTTGCGCCGTTTCGAGTAGCAGCTCCACCACTTCCAGAGAAACCACCATCTGTTGCCGAGCGCGCACGATTGCTTCGCTCCAGTTTTCGCAGAGAAGATTCAGAGAAACCAAAAGTACCAGAAAGGACAGACAGCAACAAGTCTACAATGTCCAGCCTGGCAACTCAGAAAGCAAGCTTCAGGGAGTCTAATGGTTCCCCCAACGAGAAACGGTCACCCTCACCCACCCAGACCGCTGGCGGTGTAACAACTACCACCACTGGTTCTTACACCACATTATCCGGAGGATTGCCCCCACAGAAGCCTCCTCTACCAGAAAAGAACATTCAAAAAGTGACTTTTTCGGACATTAACAATGACATCAATGGAAGACCGACACAAGACGCTGGACATTTTGTATGTATCTTGCTTCATTTGTAAAATATTTGTATTGTTTGTCAATATCCCACCATTTTTATCTATTTGTTTGCTTGTTTTTGGCTTTTGAACATTTTCTTGCTTAACAAGTTTTTACCCGGTTTCAGGAGTTCTCTGCCCCTTTTGATCCCAATACTCATTTGACCAACTGACAGCAAGTAAAATTTGGCTTACCGCATTTGTTTTTTTTAGCAAACCTACTTTGATCGCGTTGGCCGCTATAACACATAGAACATCAGACCTTTTGTAAACGTTCTCAGATCGGGGATGGCCGCTACGAAACCTTCTTTGTGAATAGTCGGTTTGTAGCACAAATACCAATATCCTCCTTCCTTGAATTTGGTCCAATCCAATACCCCATTGACTCTTAGTTCGTTCCAATATCCCCTTGACTCTTAGTCTAATCCAATATTCCCTTGACTTTTAGAACAATCCAATTCAATTTCCCATTGACTCTGTCCAATTCAATATTAGTCCAATTCAATATTCCCCCTTGACTTTTAGTCGAATCCAATATCCTCTTGACTTTTAGTCCAATCCAACATTTTTTTTAACTTTTATGCCATTACAGTATCCCATTGACTTTTAGTCCAACCCAATTCAATATTCCCTTGACTTTTAGTCCAACCCAATGCAATATCTCATTGACTCTTAGTCCAATTCAATATTAGTCGAATTCAATATCTCCTTGACTTTTAGTTCAATCCAATATCCCCTTGACTTTTAGTCCAAACCAATACTCCCTTGACTTTTAGTCCAATACCTCTTTGACTTTTTGTCCAATTCAATACCTTTTTTACTTTTAGTCCAATCCAATACCTCCTTGACTTTTAGTCAAATCCAATATCCCCTTGACTTTTAGCAAACCTCTTCATTCCACTTTAACTTTTAGTCAATCTTTCTATTTCTTCTTAACTTTTAGTAAACCTTTCCATGCCTTCCTTAACTTTTAGTAAACCTTTCCATGCCTTCCTTAACTTTTAGTAAACTTTCCCATGCCTCCCTTAGCTTTTAGTAAACCTTTCCATGTCTCCCTTAACTTTTAGTAATCCTTTCCATGCCTCCCTTAACTTTTAGTAAACTTTTCCATGTGCCCCTCTTAGATTGTATTATCCCTTTCCATATCCCCTTTATGTTTTAAACGTTTGCATGCTATTTACTATCAGTGTGTTTTAAACCTTTGCATGCTATTTACTATCAGTGTGTTTTAAACCTTTGCATGCTATTTACGATGTGTGTTTTAAACCTTTGCATGCTATTTGCTATCAGTGTGTTTTAAACCTTTGCATGCTATTTACTATCAGTGTGTTTTAAACCTTTGCATGCTATTTACTATCAGTGTGTTTTAAACCTTTGCATGCTATTTACTATCAGTGTGGTTTAAACCTTTGCATGCTATTTACTATCAGTGTGTTTTAAACCTTTGCATGCTATTTACTATCAGTGTGTTTTAAACCTTTGCATGCTATTTACTATCAGTGTCAACTACAGCAGCCATCTATGGGCTTGGTGTTCTTACAATGTCCAGGTTACAGTGTGAAAGGTTAGAACATACCCAGAATGAAGGCATGTGACTGGCCCTATGCACACAAGGAATACCCTCACAAAGAATATGAATATGGCTTCTCTGTTAGAGTGAGGGTAATGTTACAGGACTTCTCTTTTAAGAGTGAGGGTAATGTTACAGGACTTCTCTGCTAGAGTGAGAGTAATGTTACAGGACTTCTCTGTTAGAGTGAGGGTAATGTTACAGGACTTCTCTGCTAGAGTGAGGGTAATGTTACAGGACTTCTCTGCTAGAGTGAGGGTAATGTTACAGGAATTCTCTGTTAGAGTGAGGGTAATGTTACAGGACTTCTCTGTTAGAGTGAGGGTAATGTTACAGGACTTCTCTGTTAGAGTGAGGGTAATGTTACAGGACTTCTCTGTTAGAGTGAGGGTAATGTTACATGACTTCTCTGTTAGAGTGAGGGTAATGTTACAGGACTTCTCTGTTAGAGTGAGGGTAATGTTACAGGACTTCTCTGTTAGAGTGAGGGTAATGTTACTGGGCTTCTGTTAGAGTAAGGGTAATGTTACTGGGCTTCTGTTAGAGTGAGGGTAAGGTTACTGGGCTTCTCTGCTAGAGTGAGGGTAATGTTACAGGACTTCTCTGCTAGTGTGATTACGGTTACTGGGCTTCTGTTAGTGAGGGTAATGTTACTGGGCTTTTGTTAGAGTGTGATTAAGGTTACTGGGCTTCTGTTAGAGTGAGGGTAAGGTTACTGGGCTTCTCTGCTAGAGTGAGGGTAATGTTACAGGACTTCTCTGTTAGTGTGATTACGGTTACTGGGCTTCTGTTAGTGAAGGTAATGTTACTGGGCTTCTCTGTTAGAGTGTGATTAAGGTTACTGGGCTTCTGTTAGAGTGAGGGTAATGTTACTGGGCTTCTGTTAGAGTGAGGGTAATGTTACTGGGCTTCTGTTAGAGTGTGATTAAGGTTACTGGGCTTCTGTTAGAGTGAGGGTAAGGTTACAGGACTTCTCTGTTAGTGTGATTACGGTTACTGGGCTTCTGTTAGTGAAGGTAATGTTACTGGGCTTCTCTGTTAGAGTGTGATTAAGGTTACTGGGCTTCTGTTAGAGTGAGGGTAATGTTACTGGGCTTCTGTTAGAGTGAGGGTAATGTTACTGGGCTTCTGTTAGAGTGTGATTAAGGTTACTGGGCTTCTGTTAGAGTGAGGGTAAGGTTACAGGACTTCTCTGTTAGAGTGAGGGTAAGGTTACTGGGCTTCTATGTTAGAGTGTGATTAAGGTTACATGACTTCTCTGTTAGAGTGAGGGTAAGGTTACTGGGCTTCTGTTAGAGTGAGGGTAAGGTTACTGGGCTTCTCTGTTAGAGTGTGATTAAGGTTACTGGGCTTCTGTTAGAGTGTGATTAAGGTTACAGGACTTCTCTGTTAGAGTGAGGGTAATGTTACATGACTTCTCTGTTAGAGTGTGATTAAGGTTACTGGGCTTCTGTTAGAGTGAGGGTAAGGTTACTGGGCTTCTCTGTTAGAGTGTGATTAAGGTTACATGACTTCTCTGTTAGAGTGTGGGTAAGGTTACTGGGCTTCTCTGCTAGAGTAAGGGTAACTTTAGAGGACTTCTCAGAGTGTGATTAAGGTTACTGGACTTCTCTGTTAGAGTGTGATTAAGGTTTCTTAGCTTCTTTGTTAGAGTGAGGGTAAGGTTACTGGGCTTCAGTTAGAGTGTGATTAAGGTTACTGGACTTCTCTGTTAGAGTTTGATTACGGTTACTGGGCTTCTCTGTTAGAGTGAGGGTAAGGTTGTGGTGCTCTGTTAGAGTGAGGGTAAGGTTGTGGTGCTCTGTTAGAGTGAGGGTAAGGTTGTGGTGCTCTGTTAGAGTGAGGGTAAGGTTACTGGGCTTCTCTGTTAGAGTGAGGGTAAGGTTACTGGGCTTCTCTGTTATAGTGAGGGTAAGGTTAGTGGGGGCTTTACATTTAAAACTTTCCAAGTGGTTCGCCGGGGTCAGTCCCAAGTGGTTCACCTGGGTCTTTGTATATGACAAGGACAAGAATAGCATCACTTCCTCACAGAGAGCATTTTGTCTTAGTGTTTTTTTTAGTTGTCCATGTTGTGTACCAAAGGTGCAGTCTCTCTCTCTCTCTCTTTATCCTCTCTCACCTCTCTCTCACCTCTTTATCTCTCTCTCACCTCTCTCTCTCTCTATACCTCTCACCTCTCTCTCTCTCAATCTCTCTCTCAATCTCTCTCTCACCTCTCTCTCTCTCTCTCTATCTCTCTCTCTCTATCTCTCTCACCTCTCTCTCTCTCTCACCTCTCTCTCTCACCTCTCTCTCTCTCTCACCTCTCTCTCTCTATCTCTCTCTCTCTCTATCTCTCTCTCTATCTCTCTCACCTCTCTCTCTCTCACCTCTCTCTCTCACCTCTCTCTCTCACCTCTCTCTCTCGTCTGTAGCGTATTCTAGGTGGTCGTAGGAGCAGCACATCTCGGCAAATCATGAACTGTCCATTGTGAGCGATGCGTTATCAATTATTGTCATACCCGTCCACTTGTGACTATCATCTGTTCAGCGCATCTTGAAGTGCGACATCTCCTTCCCTTGCCATGAACAGCTTCTCCAAGTATCACATTGGATAAACCCTAAGAACGTATCACATTAGACAAACCATAAGAACGTATCACATTGGACAAACCACAAGAACGTATCACATTGGACAAACCACAAGAACGTATCACATTGGACAAACCATAAGAACGTATCACATTGGACAAACCACAAGAACATATCACATTGGACAAATCATAGAACGCATCACATTTAACAAACCATCAGAACATATTACATTGGACAAACCGTAAGAACGTATTCCATTGAGCAAGCCATAAAAACATATCACATTGACCAAACCATAAGAATATATCACATTGAGTAAACCAGAACAACATATCACAATGAGCAAACCATAAGAATATATCACATTGAGCAAACCATAAGAACGTATCCCATGGCCGTACTAGCTGGTTTTAATGCAGTATTGTTTATTAATACAGTTGCTTTTTTCTTCTAGAAACCTGCTTCGGCTTACACTAGTGCGCAGTCCTGTTAATTATTTACTCTTTCAAATTCTGCTAATAAAGTGTTCACTTATGCTAATGTCTCTGTAAATTAGCATTTTTATTTATTCAACTTTCGTTCCAAGCGAAGCTTAGGGTCGCCTCTACGGCTAGTTCCATTACAATAAACCTGCATCCGATCATTTGCAGTGGGGGTTCTAATAGTAGTGATTTTACATGATGATGTTGCTAACCCCATGCAGAGCCTTCTTTAGTCGCATTTTACTATTTCCAACACAAGTACAAAACACATTTAGAGAGTGGTTTAGTGTACGATCCGTATAGTAGTAGAGCATTCGCTTTTAATAACAGAGGAACGGGGTATGGATCCCACTATCTGTATGCTCCAGTCAACTCAGCTGTGAATGGGTACCTGGCACATGACTAGGGAAGTGAAAGGCAGCAAGGAAGAAATTTGCCTCCCTTCCTCATACAAGCTGTGCCTTAGTGTACTGAAGTCTCTAACAACTTCATTCCGTGAAATTAGTGTAACTATTATGGGGGCAAACCTTTACTTTACTTCTATTTAGTTCGGTAATATTTCTCTTTTATTGTAAAACAGTACCTTTATTTATAGTTAAATCTGTATTATCTATTATTACACATTACCCCGCCTTTCATACCGAAAAAAACCGATTTTTGGCAGTACGCGGGCTGCAATTTCGTTACCTTTAAGACTTAGTAGGCAATGTAAATTCAAAGGGAAGTAATACATTATCTCACAGGGTATTGTTAGAGTTATAGACCTTACAATACGCGACACGTTTTGTGTTGAATAACTATTGTTCAATTGGTGTCTGGGAAGGCTCTTTGTCTGACAACAGACAAGAATAGGACAATAAGAATTGAACAGCTGTCAAATGGAAGGGTGGATCAACCACTACCTCAAACAAAGAACGGCCAGAGTCCAAGTACAAGGGCAGATGTGCAAAAAAGGTGACACTCGAGCAGGGAGTACCCCAAGAGGGAGTACTGTCACACACTCTTCCTGGTGTATATAAACGACATTACAGAGAATATACCAAGAGTCCATAGCTCAATGTTTGCAGACGATCTGGCTATGTGGACCTCTGAAAAGAATCTCACCATAGCAAGAAATCGGATGCAGCAGGCCCTAACATCGCTGGAAGAGTGGGCGAACTCATGGCTGGTCAAAATAAACGAGGAGAAAACCACATGCACAATATTCTCGCTTTCAATCAAACCCCAAAATACCAAATTAAGTTTAAATGGCAAATTCCTGCAGCCAAACGACAACCCAAACTATCTGGGAGTCACATTTGATTGGTGCATGACATGGAAAAGTCAGATCGAGAGAAACCGAATGAGAGCCAGAGAAAGAATGGCAATCATGAGGAAACTTGCTGGCACAAGCTGGGGAGCAGACGAAAGCATACTAAAGAAACTGTACACTGGAAGAGTGAGACCAGTTCTCGAGTATGGCATCGCGGCATGGACAACAGCAGCAAAGGCGAACTTCGATAAAGTTAGCAAACTTCAAAACCAAGCCATGAGAGTTATAACAGGAGGCATGAAGTCAACGCCAATTGTAGAACTTGAAAAGATTACAAAACTGCAATCCATGACCGAAGAGACTGCAGAGCCCAGCTGCAGTCAGAGAAACTCCGAAGACTGACTGACCATCCAATGCACCAGAGACTAAACAATTTGGGAAATGGGAAACTAAAGCGGAGAAACTTTGCAGAAATAGCCAAAGCAAAGATGCACGAAGATTCCATAAACGCTCTAACAACACCAAAACCCATCACTACTATACGAAAACCTACCTGGAGGCAGGATATATTTCCAGAGGTGGTAGAAAATATACCAGGTATTGGAAACAAAAACTGCCAGACTGAAAAAGAAAGGAGAGATACTACCCTAAGCTTTATATCGGAAAACTACCCAAGCATGGACTGGACCAATGCATACACCGACGGTTCTATAACAAACACTACACAGAACGGAGGGGCAGGAGCATTCCTGAACCTACCAAATGGCAGAAAAATAACACTGTCATTCGCTACTGGTAAGTACACAAGCAATTTCAGAGCGGAGGCAGAGGCACTGAGGGCGGCAGTGGAAGAAATGGTGACACACAAAGAAAATGAAAGCCATATAGTCCTGCTTACAGATGCTCTCGCCGTAGTCACAGCGCTAAAAAGCCAGAAAAACACTGAGCTTAATGACTTCAGAGCAGCACTCTGCAAACTGTGCCAGCAGTCCGCACCAAAAAGGGTAGTGGTACAGTGGGTCCCATCACACTGCAACATCCAAGGCAACGAGGAGGCAGACAGACTGGCAAAAGAAGGTGCAAGACTACCACAAACAGATACTAGTATGACGTACGAAGAGTCAAAACGGCTTATCAAAGCCAGATACATGACCAAATGGGAAACCGAACATACTGGTTACACCAAAAACGATGCCTATTACGAGTTGAACAGAAGAGAGCAGGTCGTTGTCTTCAGACTTCGCACTGGCCACAATAGACTAAGGTACCACCTATTCAACAAATTAAAGATAGGTGGTACCGGTAAATGCCCGCTGAACATCTGCTGCAGAACTGCCCGACATACGAGGATCAGAGAGAGCAGATGTGACCATCACCAGTGGAACTGCAAGACAAGCTCTATGGCAGTGTCGACAGCCTCAGGATGACCGCCGCTTTTTTCGAAAAAATAATGGTTACTGTCTGACTGCGTACGAAGAAGAAGAACAGCTGTCAAACCGAGAGCCCTTCAACTAGAAGACACTCCATCTCATGGCTTTACACATCCTGCCATTGTAACGCCCCAAAGCCTGCAGAGTGTTGAGTAACATTCTGATTTCTAGGTTAGAAAGACAGCTTTAGAAATGGGTCCGGATATGTCTTCTTCATTTTCTTCTTCGTTTGTTCTCAAACTCCCACTACCAAGCTCTGTAAAGGGCTTAGCAAGTAGAATGTAGTCCAGATACCGAAATGCGTTGTCGTAGTTTACAGCTTGACTGATATTTGTACCTTTCGGTCCGACACATCTGACTTAAGCCGGCGTGTTTTGGGTACCTTCGCTCTTCGATCCCTTCTCTTTAGTATAGCCAGTCTGCCTTGTTGGAGCCTGTTATCCAGGATCATCATGTGGAGGTGGAGAATGGTTCGGAGTTAACTCTTGACCACCTATCTGTGGTATTGTGGGTTACAGTGACTCTTCTTACATTCTGAGGCGTGTTTTAATTTAGTTAGTGGTCATCCTGGCCTAAGTGTAATGTGAGGTTCCTGAATACGCTCGCCACTATGGAAGTTATAGTGTCGATCTCCATCTCATTGGCCAGACTTTCCAGGAGCATGAACAAAGGCATGAGGTGGTGTCTTGATCAGTATGTTTCACCTGACCCTGATTACTTTTCCCCCCCACCTTTATCAGTATGTTTCACCTGACCCTGATTACTTTTCTCTCCCACCTTTTTCAGTATGTTTCACCTGACCCTGATTACTTTTCCCTCCCACCTTTATCAGTATGTTTCACCTATCCCTGATTGCTCTTCCCTCCCACCTTTATCAGTATGTTTCACCTGACCCTGATTACTCTTCCCTCCCAATTTATCAGTATGTTTCACCTGACCCTGATTACTCTTCCCTCCCACCTTTGTCAATATGTTTCACCTATCCCTGATTGCTCTTCCCTCCCACCTTTATCAATTAGTTTCACCTATCCCTGATTACTCTTCCCTCCCACCTTTATCAGTATGTTTCACCTATACCTGATTGCTCTTCCCTCCCACCTTTATCAGTATGTTTCACCTATCCCTGATTACTCTTCCCTCCCACCTTTATCAGTATGTTTCACCTATACCTGATTGCTCTTCCCTCCCACCTTTATCAATTAGTTTCACCTATCCCTGATTGCTCTTCCCTCCCACCTTTATCAATTAGTTTCACCTATCCCTGATTGCTCTTCCCTCCCACCTTTATCAGTATGCTTCACCTATCCCTGATTGCTCTTCCCTCCCACCTTTATCAGTATGTTTCACCTATCCCTGATTGCTCTTCCCTTCCACCTTTATCAGTATGTTTCACCTATACCTGATTGCTCTTCCCTCCCACCTTTATCAATATGTTTCACCTGATCCAGATTCCGCTTGACTCCCACCTTGATCAATATGTTTCACCTTGCCCCTGATTACTCTTCCTTACCACCTTCATTTGTATGTTTCACCTGATCATGATTACTCTTAGATCTCACCTCGATCAGTATGTTTCACCTGACCCTGATCACTCATAGGTCCTGTCTTGATCGACATGTTTCACCTGACCCTGATTGCTCTTTCCTCCCACCTTGGTCAGTATGTTTCACCTGACCCTGATTACTCTTCCCTCCAACCTTGATCAGTATGTTTCACCTGACCCTGATTACTCTTCCCTCCCACCTTGATCAGTATGTTTCACCTGAGCCTGATTACTCTTCCCTCCCACCTTGATCAGTATGTTTTACCTTACCTTGATTACTCTTCCCTCCCATCTTCATCAGCATTTTTCACCTGGCCCTGATTACTCTTCCCTCCCACCTTGGTCAGTATGTTTCACCTGACCCTGATTACTCTTCCCTCCCACCTTGATCAGTATGTTTCACCTGGCCCTGATTACTCTTCCCTCTCACCTTGGTCAGTATGTTTCACCTGACCCTGATTACTCTTCACTCCCAAACATCAGGATATAATCTCATTCTATACCTGTGTTTCACTCATTTCTTATTTTTTTGTTTTGATTTTGCGTTCGCCTTATATTCTCAAATCCCGAAGGCGGTGTGCGTTGCACTGTGATTTTTATTTTGCGCCTGTCGGTCCAGTGCATCCGACTTCAGCATACATTTTATGTAAGGGCCTGCCTCCTCCTGCATTTTCTAAGGGTTTGCTTCCCCTGGGTAACGACCGGTGTTGTGATGGGGATCGAATCCAGCACTTCGGGTTGTGAGCCGTGTCACTTAACCACTAGTCCACTCAACTCATTTCTCATTATCATTCATCGCTTTTCCCCACCATCTAAACCTTCATGTCTTCTTCTTCTCCTCCTCCTTCTGGTTAGCCACGTGTTTAAAATAATGTTTACACGTGCAGACCAGTTTCCTGGCTAAAGGTTGTAATGGGAGAGAGTTCCTCAAGGCTTTGAAATAGATTTGTGTGCAGGTTTGTGTACCTACGTCATTGTTTTGTGTCGTCCTTGAGCGCAAGTGTTTCCACGTGCATTTCTCTGCTGTCGGCAGAACTTTGTGTTTACTAATTGCAATGTTTAATTTATTGCTTTGTGTTTCGCTTTTGGTTTCATACTTCCGCTACACACTTAACTTAGTTAGCTTGCGTTTTCTGTGCGGTTTTCATTGATGGTTTGGCTAAGTCGTTTCTTTTCTAGCATGTGTGGGAGTAATCAGGGTCAATTGAAACATACTGATCAGGACTCTATCCTCACGTCCACTTTGTTATTCTTGGATGCATGATGCGGTCACAAGACTCGGATCAATAAGGTGGGGGATCATCACTGTGATCCCCATAGTTGTGATCTTAAAGATGAACCTCGCATTGCACTACAGCCAGGAGGATCTAAGGTTCACTTGTTCACTTAAATGCGACTCGCGATGTAATAAGAGCCACTGTAACCCACTACCAAAGAAAACTGTTTGCAGCTGTGTCGACTGGGAGAAGCTGTCATACCATTAAAAATCGACACGGCCCCGCCTGTCAGACTAAGTGCTTCGTTGGTTGAACCTGATGCTTCGAAATTTTGAACCAAACTTACAACTCCTGGGTCACTCGCTCTCTCACAAGCAACTTTTGAACCAAACTTACAACTCCTGGGCCACTTGCTCTCTCACAAGCAAATTTTGAACCAAACTTACAACTCCTGGGCCACTTGCTCTCTCACAAGCAAATTTTGAACCAAACTTACAACTCCTTGGCCACTCGCTCTCTCACAAGCAAATTTTGAACCAAACTTACAACTCCTGGGCCACTCGCTCTCTCACAAGCAAATTTTGAACCAAACTTACAACTCCTGGGCCACTCGCTCTCTCACAAGCAAACATGCTTTTGCCCTTTGTGAATGACAAATGTGCATTGCCATGAGTTTGAGAATCTTCTACCTTACAGAGCCTAAACCAGCGCTTCTCAATCTTTTTACTTTTGCGAAACCCTAGAAATAATATTCATATCTCAGAGAACCTCTACATGCACATCATTATATATCATTAGTATATATCATTTTGTGTATCATTATGTATCATTATCATGTATTATTATTATATGTCATTATTAAATTATTAATATCGTTTTCTCTTCAAGTTCATAACAAAAACATATTTTATCTGATCGCAAAAAAAAATACCATCTGATCACAACAAAATACTTTTTTCTTCAAGTTCATTGATAATTTTATTGTGTAGCTTGTAGCCAAGTTGACAGTGAGTGGCTTGCTAAGACTGGGATTACGGCGTGGTTCCAGCGAGGTGCAACCGCTCCTCCAGTCGATCCAACTGTAAATAGGTACCTGGCGTACGAATTAGGGAAAGTATAAACAGCAAGGAAGGGAACTGGCCACCCCCACCTCATATAGGCTACGGCTTGGTACATGAAGCGTTATCTTCATCCCCGATGGCAGTTGTTGTCATTTGGATGACCTTTACCTTTTCATTTACAATGCACACACACAAAAAAAAGAAATCAAACCGCCTGTTCCAGAAATACTAAATCATCATACCTGCAAACACACACACAATAATCATACATAATCTAAATCGCATTAAAAACATATACACAGAACGAAAACATAATCTTCTACCTCGCGTTCGCCATGCTTTTTCTTGTTACCTCACGTGAAGTCCAGTTCTCTGGGTAAAGGTTGCTGAAGTGGAGAGTTCTTCAAGGCTTCCAAGCAGCTTTGTGTGGATGTTCGTCTCCGTGGGCCAGCTTCAAGGCTTCCAAGCAGCTTTGTGAGGATGTTCGTCTCCGTGGGCCAGCTTCAAGGCTTCCAAGCAGCTTTGTGTGGATGTTTGTCTCCGTGGGCCTGTACTCTGTAAGCATACAACATTCTTGCAGGATATGTTCGGATGTATGTGCTGCCTGCCCACACATACACATTGGCGAGGGAGCCAATTTTACCCAGGCTATTCAATCTGTTATGCCCCATTCTCAAGCGGAACATGATCACTTGCTCTGCTCGATCAAGAAAGTGATAGTTGTCTTTCGTTTGGTCAATTTTCTTTCTTGGAAGGTGTTTGTTCGTTTTTTTTAATGTCAACAGATAATTAGGACAATAAATTAATAATCTTCTTTGATCAACTGATGATATGCTTCTAGCCCGGCGAGGTTTTTGAAAGAGACTGTGCGCTTCATGTCTTCGCCAGTCCACCGACATATTTTCGAGCATGGTCGCTCCCCCGGGTCAGACTGAACCATTTATTGACCATGATGAAAAGACATAATGAGATCAAACTAGATCAAATATCAAATGAGCAGACACGTATGTCAAGGAAATGCTATTTTTGAAGCCTATTTAGATAATGAAATTTGCATTTATAATGTGAAACCTGTGCTTGTCTTTTGGTATAGAAATACTTAATAGGAGGTCGATTATACGCCTAAATGATATAACAGGTTGAAGACTTTATTATCTGCCCAATAATTTTCCAAGAATATCTCGTACGTCTTAGTCTTAGCCGACCTGTACTTCCACAGGTGGATAGTGTAGTTTAGTTGACAGTCAGCTGGTTTGTTAAGACTAGGATTACACCGCACCAGAGTTCGAAATCACGGACGGACAGACAAACACAAATCTGGACGCGATTCGTTCCTGGTACGACCGCTTATCTAGTCAACCCTGCTGTAAATGGGTGCCTGACAATGAGTTGGGGAAGGTATAAACAGCAAGGAAGGGGACTGACCACTCCACCTCACATATGTTACGGCTTGGTACGTGATGAATCTTCATCTCCTACGGCAATTGCTGTCATGAGACCTAGCTTTACCTTTACTTCAACAAGAGCGGATGCGCCTGTGCAGTCCCAGCTCTGGCGTGAGCTGGATGTAGCAGGAAGAAGGATTTCCTGCTTAGTGGACTAGGCTCGAGCAGCTTATCACTCAGGTTGCGTTGGGACAGGTGCCACGGAGGGTGGGTAACCGATGTGCAAGTCCATCATAATAGACTCGAACACTAGAGCAAAGTAGATCCGCAGACATCTATGCTGTTCCTAACAAACCACCTAACCATGCCCGGTGTTATGCGATGTCACACAGTTAATCGCCCCTTATCAGTTAAAACGCAAAAAATACATTTACAAATGATTAGACTATTCATCACTGTTTCTCACGTAACCCTTAGTGATTTCACGTGGCACTCTAGGCAGCCAGAGAACCCGTTTTAGGAAACACTGACCTGTGCTTTTCGAAACCTCATTCGCGTGCTTTGAGTATATCAGGGGTCATAATTCTCGTCTCTGTCACCCCCCACCCCCCCCCCCCCCCCTCTCCGAGAATACATTCGTGCCATGCTAGCACCGTATACTGTATTTATCCATTTCGTCCTTTAACGTGCACTGCAGCACTCTACTAGCCACTATCGCACTAGCATTTTCTCACGTGCGCCTCCGACCAAACTTGATGTAGACACAAGATGCCTGCTGTCCTGATACAATCTGGTTGCTATGACGACCTCAACGTATTCGCTGCAGACGCGTAGCCAGCCGTAGTTTCGCACGAATGTTTTGAGTTTATAGTCAGTTTGGTGCAGTTTTCAACACTTACGCCGGCTCCCTATACGTCATTACCAGAGTTATAAATATTTATTGCAGCGCAGAGATGCAGATTTTGAGAAGCAATGGTTCTCACCCTTTATCGTTTCATGGATCATCTTTCATCATCATTCGCCAATGGTGAGCATTGGCCGCCAGTGCAGTTGACCCCGTTTAAAGGAAGCCTGTTCTCAATCATTCGCCCAATCATCCTAGCATGGAGCATAGGTTTAAACTGCAGCTGGTTCCTTTATGAGAACACTGTATCGTGGCTTTTTCAGGGCTGATTATAACGGTAATGGGATTTATATGGTGAGGTCGTCAGTCACAACTCTCTTTAGTCATGGATAGTGAGAGTGGCCCTATTTTTTTCTTCAGGAAAACCGCTCTGGTAGCGACCCAGTACCTCTATAGCCAGTTAATATATTGCGTGACTTCCCTATAGCCAGTTAATAAATCGCAGTGAATTCCCTATAATCAGTTAATAAATCGCCGTGACTTCCCTATAGCCAGTTAATAAATCGCAGTGAATTCCCTATAGTCAGTTAATAAATCGCTGTGACTTCCCTATAGCCAGTTAATAAAACGCAGTGAATTCCCTATAGCCAGTTATTAAATTGCGTGGCTTCCCTATAGCCAGTTAATAAATCGCAGTGAATTCCCTATAGTCAGTTAATAAATCGCCGTGACTTCCCTATATCCAGTTAATAAATCGCAGTGAATTCCCTAAAGTCAGTTAATAAATCGCAGTGAATTCCACATAGTCAGTTAATAAATCGCCGTGACTTCCCTATAGCCAGTTAATAAATCGCAGTGACTTCCCTGTAGTCAGTTAATACATTGCCGTGACTTCCCTATAGCCAGTTAATAAATCGCAGTGATTTCCCTATAGCCCAACAAATAATACGTCACAACCTCCACAAAGCCAATACTAAATCATCGCAAAACCTCACACCCATAAACCATCGCTCGGATAACCATGCTATTGAAGGTGTGAGCCCTGGCCCTCGACGTCCGTCACCTGCTGGACTATCTGTTGAATGCAGCCGAAGCTGGGCTAACCCGCCGCTCTCCTGCGTGTGATCTCCTTAATCATTGTTCTGGTTATTGTTGATTCCGTCGGACAGGTAGACAGACAAACGCATTGACATTTTCAATGGGCTCATCTTCCAATCACAGATCTTCCCAGAAGGGCGGAAAGTGTTCAGTAGAAATTGTCTGTTTAAAATTTATGTTCAGGGCAACCATCTTGTCTGCTTCATTCAGCTCGTTTAGACTTTGTTCAGCTTCTGCAATGAATATCACAATGTCGTCCCCAAAACGTAGGCGTGAGAGCACCTCGCCATCTGCGTTGACACCTCGATCTTGCCAGTGTAAAGCCTTCTATATTCTGTAAAAATATATTGCAGGTATATTCTCTATATTCTGTAAACATATGTCCCAGGTATATTCTCTATATTCTGTAAACATATGTCCCAGGTATATTCATCTTTGTTCGTTCTCAATCTCCCGCTACCAAGTCCAGAAAAGGGCTTTGCAATTAGCAGGGTGTAGTCTGGAGAACGCAATTGGTTTTGTCGTAGTTTACAGCTTCACTGCAATATTTGCACCATTCGGTCTGACACATCCGACTTCAGCAGTTATTTTTTTTAGTACCGGGTTAGCCTTCCCTCTTCGATCCCTTCTCCTTAGCCAATCTGCCCTGTTGTAGCCTGTTATCCAGGATCACCGCGTGGAGGTGTAGAAGGGTCTTGGCCACTCTGATTCGGTGCCCTGACGCTAGCAGTCAGCTCTGGCTCGCTGGCCCTGACGCTAGCAGTCAGCTCTGGTTCGCTGGTCCTGACGCTAGCAGTCAGCTCTGGTTCGCTCGCTAGTCGTGACGCTAGCATTCAGCTATGGCTCACTGGCCCTGACGCATGCAGTCAGTTATGGGTCGCTGACCCGGACGCAAGCAATTAGCTATAGGTCACTGGCCCTGACGCAAGAAGTTAGCTATGGGTCGCTAGCCCTGACGCCAGCAGTCAGCTTTGATTCGCTGGCCCTGACGCAAGCAGTCAGCTGTGGGTCGTTGACCGCTGAAGCTCATGCGCTTTTGAGCGTCTTGATCCCGTTCCAGGTATTTGAACCAGGTATTTGCGCCTGCTTGTTTCTATTTCTTTTGTTTACGTGTATGTTTAGTGGGCCTTGTGGTCTGCTAATCTTTATAGTTCCCTTCTTTCTTTGTGCTAATCTCCATATTATATGTTTTACAGGCTGTACCAAGTGCATGCATATCTTTTTCTTCTCAGATCAAGGACAGTTGTTTGTAAGTCTGTTTTATCTCCGTGCAGCTTTGTCTCAAATAATGTCTCGAGGCCATTATTGTTATCTTTCTTCCTTCTTGATCAAACAACTTTGTATGATGCGTTCCACGGTCATGGTATGCTCCAGACATGGACACATTCTAAAGATGATGACTTGCTCTTTAGTTAAATAATATTATGTCTTCTTTGTGGAGGTGGAGGTGTTGATCAGTTGATCTTCTCATGAAAATCGCCTTAATTATGGTCGTTGCCTCATTATACGTAATACTCAGGTCTAATGGGAAGCTCCTCCACACTTTGCTAGTTTGTCTGCAGCTACATTGCCTACGACATTGCAGTATGATAGGATCCACTGTATGATCACCCTAGGGTGTTCTGCTTTGAGCTGTATCAAGGAGAACATACATTGCTCGAGATCTTCATCGTTGTTTTAGCGCTGCTAATACTGACGAGGCATCAGTCCGGAATGTTTTCTTGATGGACATCCTCATCTTATATTGCAAGCTCGACTGCGGCCTTAAGGGCCTCTGCTTTCACACGGACTTTATTGGATTATGTTCCTGTTGTTAATACTCAAATTCTTTTGCTTCTCCATTCCTTAGTCTGTTTTGGATCCACCCGCCTCCATTGGATGAGGCTTTGTTAGCTAGGCCATCTTTATATGATTGTACAGTCTTATCCTGGCCCTCGTAAGTTCGGTATTTGGTCGCCTACAAAGAGTTGTTTATGTTGTGAGATGCGTTCTTCGCTTCTGAAGTTTATTGCTTCTGTTCATGCACAGAGTCTACCCAACTGAAAAATCGATACCTGACCCAGATGATTGAAAGGCAAGGCTTGGATGACCATTTCTTACATAAGCTCATCAATAAGTCATCACTGGGACTGGTTTGAAAACTCAGGATTCTGTCTTTTCTTCATTTGTCTGTCATCTGCGGCCGTCTTCAGCTTAGCATAAGTCTTCACCGCTATGTGTCTCTGCTTGCTTGTGTCACAAAGGTATTTCTTGGTCTTCCCCTGCCTCTCTTTCCTTGTGTTCTGTCTTCATTGGCAACTCGTGACATAGGTTAGGGCCCAAGCAGGCCAGTTATTGTTTTTGTACCTTTTGTAGCAGCTTTTTTCCCTCTCCCACTTCCGCCAACACCATTTCCTTTCATTTCCTCTGTCTAGCGTATCCATCTTTTGGTAACACCACATTTCAAAAGCCTCCCAAGTATTTCTCTTCTCTTCCATATTTTGTTCATGTTTCAGAACCGTCCAACTTCACATATTAGACATGTGTTGTCAGGATTCTTTCCCGTAGTGTCATATTAAGGCTACCTGATAGCAGGACTATTAATGCTACCTGATATCAGGACTATTAATGCTACCTGATATCAGGACTCTATTTAAGCTACCTGATATCAGGACTATTACTGCTACCTGATATCAGGACTATTAATGCTACCTGATATCAGGACTCTATTAAGGCTACCTGATATCAGGACTCTATTAATGCCACTCTGTTTCTCTCTAAATGCCTTCTTTGCGAACGTCACATATGAAACCAACATTGAGATTTTTGTCTAAGCTCCTTCGTTTATTGAATGGACTCGCTGTGCTAGTTCCGGCGCTTAGAATAAGATTAGCTACCACGAAGCAGTGGCGTAACTACAATATATTGGACCCGGGGACACACGTTGAGTCTTCTTGGTTATTTATCGATAAATATGTTTCTTAAGATAGCGTAGTCCAGAATATAAATTAATAGATCCGCTGTAACGATTGTAGCGTCTGATGAGCGTAGTGGTGGAACACTCGCTTTTCACGGCAAATGTATGGGGTTCAACTCCCATATCCGTTAACTCCAATTGTAAATGGGTACCTGGCATACGTTTAAGGAAGTAAAAGGCAGCGAGGAAAGGAACTTGCCACCCCACCTCACTAAGCTGTGACTTAGTATACTGAAGCTTCTTTAAACGTAACTCCCGGACAGTACTACTAGATCTTTGGACGCAGCGGAGATGTGGTTTTACAGAAGGATATCGCGGATCCTAGGGACTGCAAAGAAGACTAGTGATACAGTACTCGAGGAGGCACAAACACAAATACAACTTATTGTATGGATCAGAACAAGACAGTCATCCCTTGTTGGGCATGTTATGAGAAGAGGCGGCTTAGAGCACGCTGTGACAATGGGAAAGAGAGATACAGGAAGGCCGAGAGAGAATATGCTGGACAACCTGAGAGACAGATGAAGGCCGAGAGAGAAGATGCTGGACAGCCTGAGAGACAGATGAAGGCCGAGAGAGAAGATGCTGGACAGCCTGAGATACAGAACCGAGAGAGAAGATGCTGGACAGCCTGAGAGACAGATGAAGGTCGAGAGAGAAGATTCTGGACAGCCTGAGAGACAGATGAAGGTCGAGAGAGAAGATGCTGGACAGCCTGAGAGAATGGCATGGGCGACAATCAACAACAGAGTTGGTAAACGACACACGTGATAGAAATGGATGGAGGTCCATGATCGTCAACGCCAACCAGCAGGGCACCTGATTATGATGAGACAAACTTCAAATCATTAACGTCTGTAGTGAAGAGTGACTAAAGAAAGTTGTGCATGGGTCTAGCAAACCCATGATGTGCAACGGAATGCTTCAGAAACCAGAATAGTAACGATGCTTGTTACTTAACTACTTTGATGATACCGTCTTTTTGTAAGGGGTTTGGTGCAGTGACCCCCCTGTGCTGTGTGTATACATTGTATAGCAGACACGCCAGGCAGCTAAATCGTTTTCAGCTGAGCTGTCTATGTAGGCTACTCAGGATCTGCTGACAGGACAATGTGCCTAACTCTGAAATTCTTAGAAAGACTAACATGCTGACGATCCATGCGCTTCTGTAAAATGCCCAAATAGTTATGGTACATGTTGTGCCCGATGAGATGAGCACATCCCCATGCAGTTGTTGTGCGGTGAGTTGAGAGAAGGCGGGCGATTTTTTTTAAAGTGAGGCATGGGAGACGCTACCGAAACTCGTTCAAAGCGTCCCTGGAGGGATTCAACATTGATTTCATCTCCTGAGAGTCGCCTGCACAAAGCCGTTCCATCTAGGGCGCTGGCATCACCAAAGATGCTCAGATTGCAGAGTTAAACGGAGGGTCAGAGAAAGCGCGCTGTCCGAAAGAGCAGAAAGCATGACGACTCCACAGCCAACTCCTCAAATGTGTGCCCCTGATGGGGTCCGCCGTGCCAGGTTTGGTGTTTATTAACATATGAGAACACGCATCGCAACACCAGTCTGATGTGTCGCTATCTTTGATTGAAATGTAAAACCATTATTACTATTGTGTGGAGCGACTAAAGAACGGCTTATTGGGATTTTGCTTGTCCAGCGTTCGTCCCTAAACGGACGTTGTGTCATTGTGTTGTAGTTTATAGCGAGACGACAATATCTGCTCCTTTCGGCCCAACACATCCGATTTTAGCTCTGAATATTGGGGGATTTGGTTTGCATCTCTCTTCGACCCCTATTTACTAAGTCAGACTACCATAGTGCAGCCTGTTTCCAGGGCTCCCATTTGACGGCGAAATAGATTCTTTATCAGCTCCTTTTTGCTGACCCTGACGCAGACAGTCTGCCATGAGACACTGTTTGCTGTCAGCTCATTAACTATTATGAATCTTCGGCATCTCTAATACGGAAATATTAACTGGCGCGACTCAGTGGCGTAACTATTCTGTAAAACGCTACTGAAGAATTAATTAAATGGGCTTATTTTTTGTGTGTTGAATAGTATCTTTGCTGGAACAACGGAGATGATATAACACGAATCAGTGGCGTCACTACAGCGTAAGAAGCCACGGGGACGCAATTTAAACAGGCTCATTATTTGTGTTAAATAAAGCAATTGTTGAATTTACTTAGTCTAGGAACGATTAGCAAGAGATTAACAACCATAAAGCCGTGGCGTTTCTACCACTTAAAGGGGCTAAGGAGACTTAGAATAAGAGCACATCCAGTTTCTGCATTGAATCAAAGTGAGTCCGTCGCTCTTCTGGGTACATAGGCCATTTGACAACATCCCGCCATCATGTACGGTCCTAGGCTTATATAAGAGCGCATCCAGTTTCTGCATTGAATCAATCAAAGTGAGTCCGTCGCTCTTCTGGGTGCATAGGCCATTTGACAACATCCGCCAGCATGTACGGTCCCAGGCTTATATAAGAGCGCATCCAGTTTCTGCATTGAATCAATCAAAGTGAGTCCGTCGCTCTTCTGGGTGCATAGGCCATTTGACAACATCCCGCCAGCATGTACGGTCCTAGGCTTATATAAGAGCGCATCCAGTTTCTGCATTGAATCAATCAAAGTGAGTCCGTCGCTCTTCTGGGTGCATAGGCCATTTGACAACATCCGCCAGCATGTACGGTCCCAGGCTTATATAAGAGCGCATCCAGTTTCTGCATTGAATCAATCAAAGTGAGTCCGTCGCTCTTCTGGGTGCATAGGCCATTTGACAACATCCCGCCAGCATGTACGGTCCTAGGCTTATATAAGAGCGCATCCAGTTTCTGCATTGAATCAATCAAAGTGAGTCCGTCGCTCTTCTGGGTGCATAGGCCATTTGACAACATCCCGCCAGCATGTACGGTCCTAGGCTTATATAAGAGCGCATCCAGTTTCTGCATTGAATCAATCAAAGTGAGTCCGTCGCTCTTCTGGGTGCATAGGCCATTTGACAACATCCGCCAGCATGTACGGTCCCAGGCTTATCTTTCTCTCCGTGGGTAATCATTTAATTATGGTTCCCGCTCAGATTCTCTTTTCCATGTAATTTTGGGTCTACCTCTCTGTCTTCCGTGAGAGAGTTCCACGTAAGAGCCAGTCTGGCAATGTTGGACTGTGCGTTCCGCAGCGTATGTTCTATCCAGCGCCATTGTCGTCTCTTATATTTTTGTTCCAGTGGATGTTGTTGGCTCCTTTCCCATAGGTCTTCATTCCTCGCCATGTCATGCCACTTTATGCCCGCCCTTTGTAAGCGTCTGTTAAAGAATGTGCATTTACTAATCCTGCTAAAATAAGGAAGCAGTTAAGACATTATCAAGAGGACTGTTAGCAAACACAATATATCGTGGACACCACGTAAGAGTCATGGACAAATTCTAAATGGGGGCATTATTGCATAATGGACCACATAAACATAATAAATGCATAGCTAATTATTTTTACACACACACACACACACACATATATGCTCTATTCTACTAGTCATCGAAATCATTGCACTTCGGGCAGACCTACAGGTACTCAGTCCCTCTCAGTAGATAGGGAAGAGTGTAGATACTGCTGTTCCTGTAACTATCTGGTTCTAAACACTCCTGCTCCGTTCTGGCACCTCCCCTTTCTGCTGGATCCGCGTAGGATTTTAAAATCTTCCAATCTGTACATTGTTGTTTCATCAAATGGCGTGTCTTCATACAAAAGACGGTCGTTGATCAACTATGTCACCTCTGTTTATTGCTAATATCACCTCTGTTTATTGCTAATGTCCTCTCTGTTTAATGCTAATTTCACCTCTGTTTAATGCTAATGGACTCTCTATTTATTGATAATGTCCTCTCTGTTTATTGCTAATGCCCTCTTTTTTTATTGCTAATGTCACATCTGTTTATTGCTATTGACCTCTGTTTATTGCTAATGTCCTCTCTGTTTGCCAATGTCCTCTCTGTTTATTGCCAATGTCCTCTCTATTTATTGCTAATGTCCTCTCTGTTTATTGCTAATGTCCTCTCTGTTTATTGCTAATGTCCTCTCTGTTTATTGCTAATGTCCTCTGTTTATTTCTAAGGTCCCCCACTGTGTATCGCTAATGTCCTCTCTGCGGGTGCTCCTGAGGCTAGGGTGTGATCTCTTTACCTGCGCAATCCCCAGCCTGGTCAGGACAGTAAATTCACTATCACGCACACCACATCCAGCCCTTTTGCACCCCACGAAACAAGGATTTTAGTGTCAGAAACGATCACGGCCCTCGTTAAAGAGGCCACAAATAGCCACCCAGAGCCGAAGTCCCTGCCTCGATCTTTATTCTGATTCTGGACGCTGCTGTCAAGTATACACCGCCCTTCTCACCACCCACCCTGCTTCTCACTCTAGTAAAGAAGCCTCCAACCGGCTTTCTTACTGTGCAGCACAGATCCATCTGCACAGCATCAGAATCCTGGGTATTTTTACGTATTAGTTGTTAAACCTCAATGTATACTTTCCTATCCCACCAGTCACTGTATTGTTTCCACAAGGTAAGGATGTATCGGTGGTAGTCTGTCATTTTATTTTCACTGTGTGTATGTATGTATGTTTATATATATATATATATATATATATATATATATATATATATATATATATATATACACATATATATAATGTTATCCTGGCCTAGACATCGGCTATAGGTATTAGCACTACGCTTAAGCCTGTATCGTATTTTCACGGTCTAGTTCACACGGCTGAACTTTACGAGATTGGCGTCCTTCTCCCTAGCGGTATGGTGCGTCGGTATTGATGGGACTGTGAAATTTAGACAGGACTATAATCGACTAGAACACTGCCCTGGAGAGATACCGAACACATCACGCACACGATGAGTGATGTCCTATGACCTCTTGCGGTTATTGGAAAGTCACGGCATACCACGATAGATGTCCCCCCCCCCCCCCACTCAGCTGCCTAGCGGGATACCTGTTTACCGGATAAGCTTCGGGTGTAAGGCCTGAGGAAAAATGTGCATCATGTGTTACCTACAGTCGTGTCGATACAATCTTGCCACTGGCTAAAGGTAGCTCAAAACCAGAGAAGGTTGATAAAAGGCGCAGTTTCTTGCTCACTTTAATCCAAGTCACCGTTTTCAGCGGACACAGCAAGAGAAAAGACTGTCCACACGGCTGAACAAAGAGAGTGACCTTCAACACATGTGAAGGACATATGTATATATATATATATATATATATATATATATATATATATATATATATAAATATATATACATACACACACACACACACACACACTCACTCATTCTGTATTTATAAAATAGTCATAATGTTCTTTTCGGCCACCACTTTCTTGTAACCACTTGGTAGCTCCGCCACTGACACAAACGTCGCTGAAAGAACGAAGAGATATTGTTGGACTAGTAGGACGGAAATACCACACCTTACAAAAAAAGGGCATTCCCGTTAAGGTGCATCTGACAATCTCAGAAGGGTTTCTTTGTTGCCTCCTGTGATACGTTGGAGGTATTCTGCCTGCACTTGTTTTGTTGTTATCAAGTCAGGTTGAGTAGAGTACGGTCTTCAGTACGGGAATAGAACTACATTATCGAGGTTGATGGACGTGACCTTATTAATCGTGCCAGTCATCATCTCGGATTCTCAATACTTGTTTTGTTAGGAGCATAAGGGCTGGCTAAGTCCGGAGTAGATAGCAGGCATACAGATTCCAACCTATGGGAGCTTGAGTGAAACTATTGTCCAGGAGGAGACGCTGGGGTTCTCACAGTATCTTCTTCTTCTTCTTCGTACGCAGTCAGACAGTAACCATTATTTTTTCGAAAAAAGCGGCGGTCACCCTGAGGCTGTCGCCGCTGCCATAGAGCTTGTCTTGCAGTTCCACTGGTGATGGCCACATCTGCTCTCTCTGATCCTCGTATGTCGGGCAGTTCTGCAGCAGATGTTCAGCGGTCATTTTACTGGTACCGCACGGGCATTCGTCGGTACCACCTATCTTTAATTTGTTGAATAGGTGGTACTTCAGTCTATTGTGGCCAGTGCGAAGTCTGAAGACAACGACCTGCTCTCTTCGGTTCAACTGGTAATAGGCATCGTTTTTGGTGTAACCAGTATGTTCGGTTTCCCATTCGGTCATGTATCTAGCTTTAATAAGCCGTTTTGACTCTTCGTACGTCATACTAGTATCTGTTTGTGGTAGTCTTGCACCTTCTTTTGCCAGTCTGTCTGCCTCCTCGTTGCCTTGGATGTTGCAGTGTGATGGGACCCACTGTACCACTACCCTTTTTGGTGCGGACTGCTGGCACAGTTTGCAGAGTGCTGCTCTTAGGTCATTAAGCTCAGTGTTTTTCTGGCTTTTTAGCGCTATGACTACGGCGAGAGCATCTGTAAGTAGGACTATATGGCTTTCATTTTATTTATGTGTCACCATTTCTTCCACTGCCGCCCTCAGTGCCTCTGCCTCCGCTCTGAAATTGCTTGTGTACTTACCAGTAGCGAATGACAGTGTTATTTGTCTGTCATTTGGTAGGTTCAGGAATGCTCCTGCCCCTCCGTTCTGTGTAGTGTTTGTTACAGAACCGTCGGTGTATGCATGGGTCCAGTCCATGCTTGGGTAGCTTTTCGTTATGAAGCTTAGGGTAGTATCTCTCCTTTCTTTTTCAGTCTGGCAGTTTTTGTTTGCAATACCTGGTATATTTTCTACCACCTCTGGAAATATATCCTGCCTCCAGGTAGGTTTTCGTACAGTAGTGATGGGTTTTGGTGTTGTTAGTGCGTTTATGGGATCTTCATGCATCTTTGCTTTGGCTATTTCTGAAAAGTTTCTCCGCTTTAGTTTCCCATTTCCGAAATTGTTTAGTCTCTGGTGCATTGGATGGTCAGTCAGTCTTCGGAGTTTCTCTGACTGCAGCTGGGCTCTGCAGGCTCTTCTATCGGTCATGTATTGCAGTTTTGTAATCTTTTCAAGTTCTACAATTGGCGTTGACTTCATGCCTCCTGTTATAACTCTCATGGCTTGGTTTTGAAGTTTGCTAACTTTATCGAAGTTCGCCTTTGCTGCTGTTGTCCATGCCGCAATGCCATACTCGAGAACTGGTGCCACTCTTCCAGTGTACAGTTTCTTTAGTATGCTTTCGTCTGCTCCCCAGCTTGTGCCAGCAAGTTTCCTCATGATTGCCATTCTTTCTCTGGCTCTCATTCGGTTTCTCTCGATCTGACTTTTCCATGTCATGCGCCGATCAAATGTGACTCCCAGATAGGTTGGGTTGTCGTTTGGCTGCAGGAATTTGCCATTTAAACTTAATTTGGTATTTTGGGGTTTGATTGAAAGCGAGAATATTGTGCATGTGGTTTTCTCCTCGTTTATTTTGACCAGCCATGAGTTCGCCCACTCTTCCAGCGATGTTAGAGGGCCTGCTGCATCCGATTTCTGGCTATGGTGAGATTCTTTTCAGAGGTCGTCACAGTATCAACGCCCACACCCTGAATTTGAAAGCACTTGTGGGAATTAGATTTGAATAGTGGAAACAAACTGAAATCAATCAGTAATCGCATGTCGGTTGCATTGAAATCGATGAATATCAGTAGCGTACATCAGTGTATCCGTGTGTGTGTGTGTATGTATGTATGTAATATATATATATATATATATATATATATATATATATATATATACTTGTGTGTGTGTGTGTATATATATATGTCAGTGTATACACATGTGTTTTCATATGTTTATGTTTCACGTATGTGCAAGGAGAAGTCGCTTGTAGAGCTACACGTAAACAGTCTTGCAGATGGGAAACAGTTAATCGTGGTCGTGCTTTGTTCTTCAGGTGTTTCATAAGCTTTTCCGCACAGCTAGGTCGTCCCGAATATAGTAAGACATTTGAGAAACACTCCGCGACATTCAGAACCTTTTTTTGTATCTTCTGCTTCTCAAAAAGTTATGAATTTCTCATTTTCAAGCAAATATTTTAGCGCTAAAGAGGACTGGGGATTTATCAATTCAAGTACCCATGATGCAACACAACGCGGATCCTGACGCGGAAACCCGCGAATCAAGTCAGCAGTGCAATATATTTCAGAACTTAGAGCGGTAAATCCGTTTACTGGCAGCAAACGTGCAACTCAACAACTTTTAGGTAGTCTAAAATACAATATATTATTTGTTTGGGCTTGCAAAACATTTAAAAACGGGCCTCATAGGCATTGGTGCTCGCCAGCACTTTTTTACTGGCATGACATCAGAAAACCGTGCCCCGAAAAAAAAGAAGAAAAATGCAGACAATCGACAAGATATGGGCATATAGGAGAACAGATTCATACATTAAAACAGAAAATCAAAATACT